>JACEIK010006791.1:68201-84639 GCA_018107945.1 Datura stramonium | reverse complement strand
GCTGTATCATTTCATGATACAGGTCCGAGGGATCAGTCTCAGCTACACCACTAGTCTTGCTTTCCCTTCAGGCCTGTCTAGCCAGTGTTGGTGAGTCCTCATCCTTCAAGGACATTAAGTTATCCATTGGTACGTTCTTTAAGTTACAGACTTTGTCGAGCTAGTTGGGGATGTTGTCCCATCAGCTCATCAGTTACGTTAGAGGTTTGTTCAGACATTATGTAGAAATCAACTTGTCATTGTTGACTCTATTTTAGATGGATATGTATGCAGATTTCCTCTTATGCATGTTTTATTTTATCATTTTCCACTTGTTGTATGCTCTTAGTTTCTATGTTCATGTTCCATGACTTGGGGCCTCTCGGGGTTCCTTGTCCCGCATCTCTATCCAAGCCTAAATTTGGATCGTGACAATAACCCTACATACCTGGATAACTTTCTCCTAGACTTATCTTGAAAACCCAAAAAAGATTGAAGAGATTTGATGAAGAACCTTAGCTTTGATCTTGAGAGGGGACCTTCGATCTACTGTTGTCTTAAAAGAGTGAGGACTTAGGCTAGATTAAACCCCTTAATACTAAGATACCAAAAATGACATCACTTAGTAGTTAGAAGCTTAGGAAGTTACAAAAATACCCCTGAGAAATGGTATTAAAATTCCTCACTGCCAGTCATTTATCCAATCTTAATTGGATCATCTTGGGAATGGTGTCATCCATCTCCGCAAGTCATAAATAGCAACATAAAGTTACAGAAAGGTTCAAACTAAGGAAACGGGTCAAAAATCACAAAATGACCATGTGGGTTGTTACACTTCCAGACATGGCTAATAACTGCGCTTCCTAAACTTCTACATACCTGGCACCTATGGCAGGGATAGGGAGTTATCCTGAATGTATACATTTTAACTAACATTTTGAATCATGGGGAACATACATAGGGCTTAAAGTAAGGAAATTATGAGCACGAATCATTCAAGAAATTTAAGCTGTGCATATACTTGATATAACATGATCTTATGAGCCGATAAGACAATTCTTAAGGACCAAGTCCATAGAGCTGAGCATGATGAGAGGCATGCGTTTACATACATAATGATGGTCATGACATGAAGCTGAGATTTATGGAATCATGGAAGAAGGCTGGAATCACCATCTGAAGTAGTTACTTCTCATTCTATGAATCTATGTACAAATACACGTAAGGAGTACTTGGAACTTAGACATAGGCATAACATGTTCACATACGACATGAGTAGAGAGTATCACGTATACTGAAGTACGAAAGGACACATGAATAATCGTGGATCGATCTCCCATAGTTACTGATCCTAGACCTTCACACTTGGAACTCAAGGCTTGACCTGGTCCTTCACCTTATTATCTCCCCAATTAGCTTAAAGGACATCATTCTGAGGATTGGATCCATTCTTAAGGCTAGGCAGAAATCACTATCTCTTGACTTCCCATTTGCCTCTAAGGCTATCACGGAAGGCTTCATACTTCTCCTGTCAGTCCCTCACTCTATTTGTTCCTTACTTCAAGTTCACGAATTCTCCTGCCTTAGCTTCTCTTAACATCCTACGGGAAAAAACATTTTGAGAGTGCCTCTTATTCCTCTAATGGGCGTTGTACTTTGGAGCACATAAATGCACGAGTTTTGGAGGAAGTCCTTATAGAGTTAAACCCTATAGCACGAGCTAGAGTATGAAATAAGGGAAGTTTCCTAAAACATTTCATAGCCTCTTCCTCATAAGTGTGGCGTGCTTCACACCTATGAAAAAGACTCTACTTAACGCGGCTTTCAAAAAACCTATAACACTTCAAAACCTAATGTTCTAATACCAAGTTTGTCACAACTCAAACATAGGACCGAATTGAGAAACGGGATAAGGAATCCCGAGAGGCTCCAAGTCGAGCCATGACATGAACATGCCATCAAAAACTCAACACGATAAAGAGTAAGTCTAACATACATATAATAATGAAAGTATGAAAATATGATAACATCAATTATCTGAATACATAACAATGATTTGAAACTAAAAACATACTATGTCTTAATAGCCTCTACATACTGACGAGTTGATGGAACAAGATCCCAACTAACTCACTAAAACTGAAACTGAAAATACTAAGTACAAACTGATAAATGGTCCTCGAAGGATGAGGAGTCACCAACTCTAACTGAGTAAGGCTAACTGGAGGATCTAGCTAATGGCGGAACTGAGCCTGAATATCCAAGTCTATATCATGAAACGATACAATATAGAGTATACAGTTAGTACGTGGAATGTACTGAGTATGCAAGATAAGTAAAATCATAAATTATGCATATCATAAAGTAATTGAATAATCATAAGAATCAAGATAAGATTCTGAGAGTAAGGCTTGCATGCTATTTTTTGAAACCACGATTTGAACATAACTGAATATCATAAATGAATTGAATGACCCAAAGCTGAAGACTGATAATCATAAGTAAAACTGATCGATGGGTCAAACCTGCTGAAAATATAATATCATGACTGATGAACATGCATAACTGAAATCATGAGGAACAATGGGAGACTCGTCATATAACCAACATTACCACGATAGAGCTTACGTGGTCCCGACTATCACACTCAAGTGGGCAAAGCCATCCAAAGCCTTGTCAAGACTAAGGACGCTACCATGATGTCGATATTAATCTCAAGGCCCCTTGGGGGCAGGGGAAGCTCACAAGGGAGGTCCCAAAGTATATATGTAAATCTACGTTGGCACGTAGTTTTGAGGCACGGGGTTGATTGACCCTTAGCCTACTCGGTGCTAGAAACTACTCCCAAAAACATGCATATGCTCTCCATCGTTTTTCAATAAAGCTGACCATCGTCTAGTGATGAAGCTGAATAATAATATACATGCATAATCTGAAATCAAAACATGAAATCTGAAACCACAAGCTGAAAAAAGTGGAAGTCTAGACTCCAAAATCATGTGGTAAGCTAATAACATGAAATTTAGATAAATCATGAAACATACTTGATTATATGGGCTTGCCCAATATTTAAACATGATTAAAATAGACTTTTATTATTCAAAACATGAATGTAGACATGAGTAATTTCCAATCATACTTTCTTCATATATATCTCATCATAATTGAAAACATAGATCATAACCTCAACCTTTCATAAATTCTTTTATGATTGGGCATCATAATTGTAAAACTGGAAAACATAATTTCTAATTACATTGTAAAATATGCCCATAATCATAAGTTGAGAGTTCATAAACATTCATGCATGCTAAATATCTCATCATGCTTGAAATCATGGATCATAAGCTTAAATTTTCATAAAACATGCATCATAGGGCATTCTTTTATAATAGCTTGAAAACATGAATTTATAATAAAATTGAGGATGGAATCTTCCCATTAATTTTAAAACATGCTTTGGAACATAAGGGAATTGGACCCATAGACATATCATAGAGAATTTCATGAAATTGGGTTAAAACCCTAGAAGTTCTTAAAATCATACTTGAAACTTGAAATTCATAGATTCATGAGAGATTTGATAAGGGACAAGCATTCATAATCATAGGAACATAAATTGAATTATGAGGAAACTGATTTCATGGAAGAACATGAAAGAATTCACCCATAAGAAGCTTAATCCTAAAACTCCAAAAAATTAGAGCATGGAAGTGAGAATCGTGAATACAACTTGAGAAGGGTGTGAGGGTGGAAGAAACCCCTCACTCATAGGCATACATACCTGGTTTGATGATCCCTTTAATTGTCTTGAAGAGTCCAATAATATTTGAAGAGGTTGAAGAAGAAGCCTAGCTCCTTTCTTGAGAGAAAATCCAACTATCGATCTTTTGTAGAGGTTGAGGATTTAGGCTATGTTAATCCCTTTAATCTGACCTTAAGAAAGCTTAAAATGTCTTCATTAAGGAGTTAGAAGTATAGGAGTTTAGAAAAATTCCCCAAAAATATCAAAATAAAACCTGCAACTGGAAGTTACTACAACCAACAATACGGGTCGTAGGTTGATTGTACAACTCGTACTGAGAGTCGTACAATGCATGTTGCATCTTCATTAAATCTCCTATAACTTCTTATTCCGAAATCCAATTGGCTCAAGGTCGGATGTGTTGCAAAGAAGACTCAAAGGGCTTCAATTTGATATCTTGAATCACCCAAAAATGTTTTGTAACATGGTATCTATGATCAGTTGAATTTGAACCTTATACGAACCAATACGAAAAATCCAATCGGTAGGAAGGCTCTCAACTCAGCTTCATGCTAGAGGTTCCTTATGACCTTAATTTGCATCTGATGCACTTATTACACTTTAGAATTAATCTTAACACCTTATTTCCATGAATTCAAGGGTGCGAGTCTATCCACATACCTAGAAGGGTTCCTAACTTAGCTCAAAAGTCCGAGGCATTATAATATATCAACTTACAACTAAACCAATGATTTGCACATCATATTACGACTCGTACCGTGAGTGGTACCACCAACCTACGACTTGTGGTTTCCTCCAGTGACTAATGAGTCCACTTTCCCCAAATCTCTGAATATTTTCATGACTCGTACCATGACCCGTAACTCCATCCTACGAGTCGTACTATTACCCATACAATCATTCACCTGATAACTCCAAAGACTTGCTACAACTTCTATCCACGGGTTGTATCCACATACCACGGCTCGTAGTGGGGATTCGTGGTTAGGAAACGACTTATCTGATCTGTACCATGGGTCTTCCTACTACCCAAAATACCAACCTAAGACTCGTAGGTTGAGTCGTACTGAAGTAAATTTTTCCAACTTTTCCTGCTGATTACACTTCAAATATCAGGTCTATTCTTAGGAACTTTTGGGGTATTACATTGTCCTTGGGTACCACGAGTCGTCCTATGACTCGTAATCAGTGGATAGTCTTTTCCCCTCCTCTGATCCTCCATCCTAAAACTCAAAACCACGACCTGTCACACCATACAATTAGTTGTACTATGACTCATATATCAAAGACCTAACAACCAGTGGCATGCCATGACTCCTAACCACGACTCATTACAAGGGACCATGAATCGTACTGTGACTCGTCATATTAAGGCTGTCTTTGCAGATGCTAACTATGACTCTTAACCACGAGTCATACCCACTCACCATGACTTGCAGTGTCGACTCGTGGTCTAGGAAGTAAAATTTTAGAACCTTACCACGACTCTCCCTATGACCCGTTGCAAGAAATGACTCGCACCATGAGTCATTCTCAGGGAAAATTATAGATTCTTTTGCTGATCAAATTTCAAATCCCGACTCTAGTCCTAGGAAACATTGGGGTGTTATATTATCTCACGGTTCAAAATATTATTCCTCAAATGAAGACCAAATTAGCTAAGATAAGGTGCAATCCTAGTACTGAAAGCTATAGACTGAAAAACTGATGGAGTGACTGACTACGGACTGAGATACGTGACTGAACTAAATTTATGAAGTGTACATACATGCTATAACATGAAAGGGACTGAGAAACATGAAATTGACATGAAACAAAATAAAGTACTAAGGAGGAAACTGGTACCTCATGCTGGAAGAGAAAAGATGCGGGTATCTAGTCATCATATTTGCTTCGACTTTCCACATAGCTCCCTCAACAAGATAATTTCTCCACAAAACTTTCACTGAAGCTACCGCCTTGTTTCTGAACTTTCGAACCTGGTGATCAAGGATATCAACTAGAACATCCGCTTAAGGTTATCCTTCACACCAATGCTCTCTACTGGAACAACTAAGGCTAGGTCACCGATGCACTTCTTCAACAGAGATACATGGAAAACTAGATGCACTAAAGCTAACTTTGCTGGTAGCTCCAACTCATATAAGAATCCTATGAGGACAAACATATTGGGGACTCAGAATCCCTTATTTAATGAACCTAATGACTCCCTTCATGGGAGACACCTGCAGAAACACCCAATCATCGACTTCAAGCTCAAGCTCTCTCCTCCTAACATCCGCATAAGATTTCTGATGACTATGAGTTGTGTTTAACCTTTATCTAATAAGATGAATTTTCTCCATAGCCTTATGCACTGCATCTGGCCCGAGAAACATAACTTCACCTACCTCAAACCATCCAATAGGTGATCTATACCTCCGCCCATAAAGAGCCTCGAATGGAGCTATCTGGATGCTGGAGTGATAACTGTTATTGTAGGTGAGCTCAATGAAAGGAAAGTGATCATCCCAACTACCCTTGAAATCAATTACACACGCTGTTAACATGTCCTCGAGTTTCCGAATGGTCCACTTGGCCTGTCCATCAATTTGCGGGTGAAAAGTTATGCTACGCTTCACTTGAGTACCACTTCTCTTCTGAAATTATCTCCACAATTAAGAGGTAAACTGAGTACCCCTATCTAATATAATGGACAAAGTAGCTCCATGCAACTGAAATAACTCCTGAAACTACAATCTAGCATAATCCTCAGCTGCATATGTAGCTTTTACCTGTAGGAACTAGGCTGATTTGGTCAACCTATCCACAATCACCCATATAGAGTCACACAATCAGCATGTATGAGGCTGCCCTGTAATGAAGTACATATTGATCTCTTGCCACTTCCAAGTAGGAATTCGGATGTCTTGAAGCACACCTCCAGGTCTCTTATGCTCAACCTTCACCAATTGGTGATTCGGGCACTTAGCCACAAATTCAGCTATGTCCTTCTTCATGCCATTCCACTAATAGACATCTTGTAGATCACGGTACTTCTTGGTGGCACCTGGATAAATAGAGTAAGGAGATCCATGAGCCTCATCAACATCCACTCTCTCAAGTCATCTACTGTCGGAACACACAATCAACCTTGATATCAAAGTACACCATCTCCCCCTTACCTCTACTTTCTAATTCTTGACAGCTTCCTCTAGTTTCACTAAGAGAGGATCCTCAGCTTGCCTTGATTTAATCTCCATCACCAATGAGGATTCTAACCCATTCTGCACAATAACAACACCATCCAATAAATCTGTAAGGCGAACCCCTAAACGAGCAAGCCTATGGACATCTTTCAGCAACTCCTTTCTCCCATTGTTTACATGAGATACACTCTCCATGCATAGCCTACTAAGAGCATCTGCTACTATATGTTCCTTGCCCAAATGATAAACGACGCTCATGTCATAGTCCTTGAGAAGCTCTAGCCATCTCCTTTACCGCAAATTTAGGTCCTGCTGAGTAAACACATATTGAAGGCTTTTGTGATCCGTGAAGACATCCATATGCACCCCATACACAAATACTGCCTCTAAATCTATAAGGCAAATACCACCGTCGCCAACTCTAGGTCATGCATCGGATAATTATTCTTATGAGTCTTAAGTTATCAAGAGGCATATGCAATGACCTTACCACGTTGCATCAACACACAACCAAGACCGATCCTAGAGGCAATACAATACACCATAAAACCATTTTTGCCTTCTAGTATAGTTAATATCGGGGTCGATATGAGTCGAGTATTTAAATCCAGAAAACTCTTCTCACATGCATTTGACTGCTAAAATTTGTCCTTCTTCTTCATCAACTTAGTGAACAGTGCCAAAATGGACGAAAATCTCTCTATGAACCTCTTGTAGTAGCCGGTTCAATCCAAGAATCTTCTAATCTCCGTGGGACTGACAGGACTAGGACAATTCTTCACTGCCTTTATGCTTGTGAGTCCACCTGTACACCCTCACTAGAAACCACATAACCCAAGAATGCTACTGAGTTCTACCAAAAATCACACTTGCCAAATTTAGCAAATAGCTAGCGATCCTTGACAGTCTCAACATAATCCTCAAATGAGTGGCATGCTACTCCTCGCTCCGAAAGTATATGAGAATATCATCTATTAAAAAAATCATGAACATATCTAAATACAACTTGAACACCCTGTTCATCAAGTCCATAAAAGCCGCAGGAGCATTTGTTAGTCGAAAAGACATAACTACGAACTCATAATGACCCTACTGAGTCTTGAAGGCTGTCTTCGAAATGTCACTCTCCCTAACTCTGAGGTTATGATAGCCAAATCTGAGGTCTATCTTTAAAAAGCACTCAGTACCCTGAAGCTAGTCAAATAGGTCATCAATCATAAGGAGGGAATACTTATTCTTGATTTTGACCTTGTTCAACTATCGATAATCAATGAACATTCTAAGGGAACCATCCTTATTTTGAACAAAGAGAACTGGAGCTCCCCATTGGGACATACTAGGCCTAATGAAGCCCTCATGTAGGAGATCTTTCAACTGCTATTTAAACTCCTTTAGCTCACTAGAGTCATTTTGTAAGGAGGAATTGATATGGGTTGCGTATTAGGGAGAAGATTGATACCAAAGGCGATATCTCGCTCGGGGGGGACTCCTGGTAGATCATGTGGAAACAACTCTGGATACTCACATACAAAAGGAAGTGACTACTGAGTCTAGGTCTCAGACATGGAATCCTTAACCCGAACTAGATGGTATATACAACCCTTAGAGATTATCTTATTGGCCTTAATATAGGAAATAAAGGTGACCTACAAGCACTGCTGAACTACACTTCCACTCTAGGACTAGTTCACTCAAAAATTGGAACTCTACTATATGAATTCTAGAATTGATCGAGGTATAACAAGCATGTAACCATTCCATACCAAATAAAACATCAAAATCGATCATATCTATCCCTACTAAGTCAGCTGAGGTGACTTTTTGAAGAATCATGATAGGGAAATTTCTATGTACCCGTCGAGCAAAAACTGACTCATTGACTAGAGTAAAGATTGAGAAGGGTTCTGACAGGATTTTGGGGCTGACACCGAAACTAACAAAAACATAGGAATCACAAAATATACTATAGCTCCTAGATCTAAAACTGCATACACATCAAGATTGAATACTCATAACATACTAGCAACCATAAAACGGATGAGCACTCCTATTCTTGATGAGAAGAAAGTGCATAGAACCTATTTTTGCACTGTCAGCCCGCTTCACTAGAAGAGGCCGCCTACTGAGATGGGCAAGTTGCTGGAGCTGCTAAAGTAGTTGTTGTGGCACGGTGTAATACCCCAAAAGTGCCTAATATTATACCTGGGATCAAAAATGGAAGTTGGCTGAAAATTGGGAAAAATGTTGCAGGATGAATGACCCAACAAATCATTAGTGCAACAAATGACCCATTGGATTCAGTCGTGGGAAATGTAGGTATGGTAGCAGTGGAAATAACAAGTGATGTAACGACTCGTTGTTGGGAACAACGAGTCGTTGTTTGTAACCGTGGTGGGTATTGGACATCGATATTAGGGGATATGACGAGTCATCCCACGACTTGTTATGAGATGTAACAATCCGCTTTCACAATTCGTTGTAGGGGAATATGTAAAATTTCCAGTGTATATAACGGAATGAAACCACGACTCATTGGATGAAGTAATGAGTCATGGTGAAACTCATTGTGAGGATAAGTGCAGAATCTAAAGGGGCAAATAAAAATCAAATCAATGACCCGTTGATGAAAGGACGACTCATCTTGTAGAGTCGTGGGTTTAATTTGAAGGTCAAGGATTTGGCAGTGCATATGACAGACGGATACGACGAGTCGTGGTATCCTCCAAAGACTCATTGGTACATCTTTTAGATCGTCCATTGCAGATTTTTAGGGTATTTTCATCATTCCTACATTCTAGGGTCCTAAACTACGTCGTTTTATGTTATTTTATGATTTTAATAGGATAGGTTAAGCCTTCGTAACCTATTCATTCTCATGCATGAAAAGTTGGAAAAGTTTAGTGGTGATCAAGTTAGTCTTCAAGGTGTTCTTCATCAATTTACCTTTTGGCTTTCTAGGAGTGGAGAGAATTGATCTTACCCAGGTATGTAGGGTTATGAATTGGTGTTTTCGTTCACACCCATGCCCAATTTCTCCTAATTCATGAAATTTGATAAAAAATATTACGGAGTTTTAACTTAAATCTTGTGGAATTCTAATGATCTACCAATGGGTTATTATATTTCATAATTTACATCATATTTTATGAATTATGATCAGATTATACAACTATTTTTATTAGAAAATTATTGATTTCAATTTCCACTAAATTAAGCCTAATTATGATATAGGATGAATCGAGTTATGATTTTACTTCAATTGTTGATATTCATAAACCCATCATGATTTATGATTTGAAATATGAATTTCTTCAAATACCCATTATGATTTGCAAAGTATATGCATTATCTACAAGTATGTATGAATCCCATGACTTATGAATTTATGTTATGGCCGACTCACGGACCTTATTTCATGGCTAGTTCACAAATTTACAAGCATGTTTATTATTATCATGATTTAACTAGCCCATGAATCTCATGCATATTATACTATGAGCACTATATATGTTTTGGGAGTAGTATTTAACATCGAGTAGGTTCGGGGTATAGGTTTGGCCCCGGATCTCCTAACTGCGTGCCACTGTAGGACATGTTGGGACCTCTCTTGTGAATGTCCCTTGGCCCAAATGGCCCCTTTTCATGGTGATATCAAGCCTTTCATATTTCTACCCTTGGAAAGGTACGAACGCCCTCTCGACTAGGGTTACAGGTGGGGCTCTATGTGTGCTCGTATGGGGTATGTCAGTTATGAGAATCTCCCATTGTTCCTTATGATTTATGCATGTTTATGATTATGTATGTTGGCTTAGGTCATGTTCAATAGATCTTTTCTCTTATGATTATGATTAAGATTGTATTACGAATGTTTTAAAAACGTTGAGCCTTATATTACATTACGATATTTATGTTATGAGCATGTTTTGCTACTCTTATGATAATTTATGAGTTTTTATATATTTTATATGTCCGTTTCACTTACCTTGCATACTCGGTACATTCCACGTACTGACTGCATACTTTCTATGAAGTATCATTTCATAATACATGACCGGCTCTCAGGCTCATTCCTGTCAGTAGTCCATCCAGAGTTATCTTTCCGCCCCTTTTGGTGAGTCCTCATGTTCTGAGGGCCATATGTTCAGATAATGATGTTTCTTTTTTTTCAGTTTGTTGTCGGGTTAGTTGGGGATGTTGTCCCATCAACCCATCTGATATGATAGAGGCTTTCAGACTAATTGTAGTACTTAGCCGCTATGTATTTTTAGTACTTTCCACTTATCATGTTATTTTATGATACGTTTATGTTTCTGCTATATCATATGTTCAGTATTCCACTTTAAGTGATACGAACTTAGATAAATGGTCATGCCATGGGTCGACTTGGAGTCTCTCGGGACTCCTTGTCCCGTCTTATGATCCGGGCCTTTGTTCGGGTCGTAACACATGGCCTCTACAATCAAGGATAATCTCTGAGCATGTGTTAGGCACTCTCACACCCGAAGCAAGCATCAGTGCCAACCAAACAATCTCTAGAGTGCCTTCAACTACACTTTGTACAAGATGGAAAAGTGTGCTCCCCTGTCATGCTCCTTTGACCCCTAAAGCCTGACGCCCTACCTCTCTAATATCCTTGAGGCCTGAATGGAATGCTGGTTGAGGAGGGAACTCGGGCTAACGAACTCTATTGGTATTGAGGGCGATGTCCACCACCAGATCTCTACTGGAAATGCCCATGGCTCCCTGTTTTGGCCCTCTTGGCCTTTCTCTCTTTCTCCTTCATTTGCTCTTCCTCTATCTGCTAGCAATATATTATCAATCGGGAGATATATATATCATTAATCAGTATGGCAATCCTTCACTCCATGATGAATGAATCTACCACTTTAGTAACGATCTTGATCATACAGGCCCTCGAATCAGCAACCATCTCCAGGGCATACTTGGACAGTTGTGTAAACTTTAGGGCGTACTCCTGAACAGTCATGTAATTTTTCTTCGAGATGATGAGCTCGACTGCCTTTGCTTCCCTCAACTCCCGGGGGATGAACCTTACCAAGATATCTGTAACAAACTCATCCCAGCTAATGGGAACTGCACTAACTCCCCTTCTCTCCTTCCACTACCGAAATTAAATATGAGCAACCCCATTGAGCTGGTAAGAGGCCAAGTCTGCACTATCCACTCCTGAAACACCCATCACTTGGATAATCTTCTAAACCTCCTCAATAAACTTTTGTTGGTCCTCATCCACTTTTGAACCATGAAACTCAGGTGGGTTCATTTTGATGAATTCTCGGACCCTAGTCGTCACCACATTCCCATTTTGGTTCATTGAGAAATAGCCTGCTGGTTCACCTAGGCGGTCATGGCTTGTGCGAACATCTAAAATGCTGCCCTGAACTCAGCATGAGTAACCTGCTCCGGTTAAGAATCAGCTGGAGCTGGTGGGGATGGCTGACGCCCATCTCTATTGCCATTGCCATGTCCACATTCATTGACATTCCTTCTCCCATTGACAAGCATATTTCTGCAAACATGTATAGCATGAGTTAGAGGAATAAAGAGATGTACTTCATCATATGACATAGATCATGAAAGAAGGAATATTTCCTAAAATGTTCGTAGCCTCTTTCCCATAAGTGTGGCGCACTTCACACTTATGGAAAAGAATCGTCTTAATGCAGCTTCCAGACACCATAGGACATTCCTAAACCTTTTCTCTGATATCTAGTTTGTCACAACCCGAGCTGGGACCCCAGATCGAGACACGGGACCTAAAACCATGAATGGCTCTAAGCTAACCCATGGCACACATAGTATGATTAAGTGCATTACTAAGTGAAAAATATGAACATGATATATGTAGAAGTCTGCATAACATATCAACATGAACGTGAACACGAACCAACATCGCAAAACCATCTAAACATAGCTATGTGAAAAGCCTCTAAACGTTTGATAAGCTGATGGGACAACACTCCCAACTAGTTCGTTGAGTCTGAAACTAAATGACCTAAACAAGGAGATAGAGTCAAAACTGACGTCCTCGGATCATGAGGACCCACTAAACTAAAATAGGGCTATACTAAGTAGGAACGCGCTAACAACGAGACTGTTAATGATCACCCAAACGTATATCATGAGATAATATAGCATAGAGTATAAGGTCAGTTGTTTGAATGTGTTGAGTATGTCGGAAAAGTAAAACATGCTAGTAAAATGATAGGTCAAAATCCTGAATATAAAATAGGATAGAATATGAGAGTAAGGACAACATGACGTATGTCACATTTATGAAGTAATCATAAGTCATGAGATATTAATCATAAGCTAATCATAATAATCCAAGGTTTAGAAATAGAAACATATAGTGTATCATACTTGAAATCATACCTGAGAACTCATAAACTGGTCAATGGGTCAAATGTTTTATAAAACATAACATCATAAGACATGAACATGTGTAACAAAAAACATGAGGAACAATGAAAGGCTTCGTCATAACCGACACTATCACGATAGAACTTACGTGATGCCCCAACTATCTACCTCAAGTGGGCTGAGCCATCCCAAGACCTTCCTGGGCAAAGAATGATGAAGGTATAATATCACTGGTGTGGCCTTTAGTAGGGGAAGCACTCTCTTGATAGGTCCCAAATAAGAACATATATACCTACGATGGCGTGTAGTTATGAGACCTGGGTCCTTAGAACCCTGAGTCTACCTGGTGCTAGGCACTACTCCCAAAATATGCATATGTCTCAGAATTATATTCTCAAAACATAACTTATATCTTGTTTCTTAGGAGTCTTGACTCCAAGCATCTCTATAAAATTGATCTCGTAAGCCTTGACTATAATAATGATAATGCTACTTGATTTTACATGGGCTTGCACAAATAATGAAATCATATATACTTAAAATAAGCTTCATAATTTGAAAGCATGGAATCATAAGTTAAGAATTTATAAACATTCATGTATACTTTGATTATTCATCATACTTGAAATCATGGGTTCATAAGCATGAAATTCATAAATCATGCACACTAGGGCATAATCTGCATAAACTTGAAATCATGAATTAGTATGTAAATTAAGAGTCAAATTTTCTCTAAATCATCTATTATAATATGAGAGAATTGAACCCATAAAGGTAGCATGGGTAATTGCATGAAATTGGGTTAAACCCTAGAATTTCAACATAACATACTTGAAGACTTGAGATCATAGATAGGATGAAATTGGGCTTGAGGGTGGAAGAATTTCCCCCATTTATAACCCTACATACCTGGGTAATTGACTCCTAGACTTGTCTTGAAAACCAGAGAAAGAATGAAGAGATTTGATGAAGAACCCTAACTTTAATCTTTAGAGGGGACTTTCAATCTACTATTGTTTTGAAAGAGTGAGGACTTAGGATAGATTAAACCCCTTACTACACCCTTTAAGATATCCAAAATTATGTCATTTATAGGTTATAAGCTTGGGAAATTAAGAAAATATCCTTGAGAAATTGTATTAAAATTCCTGACTGCCAGTCACTACGACTCATGCTATGACTCATGGTCAGTGGACAGTCTTTGCCTCTCCTCTTAACCTCCATCCTACGACTCCAAACCATGATTTATCACACCATACAATGAGTCATACTATGACTTATATATCAAAGACCTGAAAAGCAGTGTCATGACACAACTCCTGACCATAAGTCATTACAGGGGACCATGAATCGTAGTGTGACTCGTTACATCAAGACTGTCTCTACAGATGCTAACTACGAATCTTGACCATAAGTCATACCTATTCACCACAACTCATGGTTTGGGAAGTAAAACTTTCAAACCTTACCACGACTCTCCCTACAACCCGTTACAAGTTACAAAAACTGTAATACCCCGAAATCCCTAAGATCATACCCAAGAGTTGAAATGGACAAAATAGAATTTTCTACACCAGGTCATAGGATGAGTCATCCAGTGACCCATATGGAACACCACGAGTCGTTAAGAGACTCGTGGGGAGGGGTTCGACCATGATTGGAATTTTCAGATTTGGGGCGACCACGGTTGTGACCATGAGTCATGGTCAGCACCACGCTTCATTAGGTCAATCGTAGTAAAGGGTGGTTTGAAGGATGAAAGAAAATGGGAAGTGTACCTAATGTGTCATCACCATGAATTGTTGGGTACACAACGAGTCGTGGTGTCCCCTGTGGTGACCAAGGAAGGCAAGTTCCAAGTGTTGATCACGAGTGAAGACGGCGAGTTGTGGTCAGTAGGCATGAGTCGTCCAGTTTCTCATTGGGACTAGCACTGTATTTCTCCCTGCGAATTTACTAAGGGATTTTCAATAATTCCTAAGTTCCTATTTTTATACTCAATATAGAGTGTTTTAAGAGGGGCAAGTTCATTCTAAGCCTATTCCAATTCATGCATGCAAGCTTAGAGGTTTAAGGGGTTATAAGCCTAGTCTCTTCAAGGTTCTTCCCCAAATTTCCATTGTGAAATCAAGGGAGTTGAGAAATAAGATTTCTTCAGGTATGTATGGTTATGAATGGGTATAATTGTAAATACACATGCCCAATACCCTCTCAATTCATGAAATTCTAATTGATGAGTCTATGGGATTTTTATCCAAAATGTGAATTTTCTAAATATATATAATGTGTATGATCTAAGAATTTTTCTAATATTGAATTATGATTAGTGTGAAAATTTTACAATATTTTTTATTACAAATTATGTTTTCAAGTATTATAAATTATGATGCCCATCCATGAAAGTTCATGAAAGTTGAGATCTATGAAATATGTATTCAAACATGATGAGGTATATATGAAAAAAATATGATTTCAAATTACCCATGTCTATGTTCATGTTTCGAATGATCAAGTCTATGTCAAGCATGTCTAAGTATCGGGAAAGCCCATATGATCGAGTGTGTTTCATGATTTATCTAAATTTCATGTATTAACTTACCACATGGATTTTGGAGTCTAGACTCCCACTATTTTAAACTTGTGGTATAGTTTGAGCCAAGGCTCCTCATGTCATGATTTTAGATTTGTATATGTATGTTATGAGTCAGCATCATCACAAGACGATGGTTCAACTTCATTAAAAACGATGGAGAGCATATGCATATTTTTGGGAGTAGTGTCTAACACAGAGTAGGCTAAGGGTTAGTCAACCCTATGCCTAAGATGAACGCACCAACGTAGGTATGTTAAGATTATTTTGGGACATCCCTTGTGAGCTTCCCCTGCAGCTAAGGTGCCTTCAGCTTGATATCTATATCATGGTAGTGTTCTTAGCCCTGACAAGGCTTTGACGGCTCTGCCCACTTGAGTGTGATAGTCGAGACCACGTAAGCTCTATCGTGGTAATGTTGGTTATATGACGAGTCTCCCATTATTCCTCATGATTTCAGTTATACATGTTCATCAGTCAAGATATTATGTTTTCAACAGGTTTGACCGAATGGTCAGTTTTACTAATGAT
>JACEIK010006791.1:45759-57290 GCA_018107945.1 Datura stramonium | reverse complement strand
TCATATAAAATCACATGAAAATGTATAAAATAACTTAGATAAACAAGACTAATTTAAGTTGTAAAGCGTATCTCGGGCATGCTATTTTTGCCCGTGATCATTTACCCGAAAGGATTTGAATCTACGTCAGAGAAGGTGGTTGGAGCTTTTGAAGGACTATGATATGAGTGTCCTTTACCATCCGGGCAAGGCTAATGTGGTGGCACATGCACTTAGCAGGCTTTCCATTGAGAGTGTGTCCCATATAGATGAGGAAAGGAAGGAGTTAGTGAAGGATGCACATCGGCTTGCACGGCGAGGAGTCCATCTTGTTGAGTTGAGTTATGGTTGAATCATTATTTAGAATGGGTTAGAATCATCCTTAGTGATCGAAGTTAAGGCTACAGAAGACAAGGATCCTATTTTGGTAAAGTTAAAGGTAGCCGTTTAGAATCAGAAGGTAGAAGTCTTCTCCAAAGGGGGAGATGGGGTGGTTCGATATCAGGGTTGCTTGTATGTTTTAGATGTTGGTGACATGAGGGAGAAGATGTTTCGAAGCTCATGCTTCTATATACTCTGTATATCTAGGTGCCACTAAGATGTACCGTGACCTACAGGAAGTTTAGTGGAATGGAATGAAGAAGGACATAGCAGAATTTGTGGCTAAGTGTACGAATTGTTAACAAGTGAATGTTGAGCATCAAAGACCTGGAGGTGTGCATCAAGACATTAGTATCCCTACTTGGAAGTAGGAGGAAATCAATATGGACTTTATTATAGGGTTTCCTCGTACTCGCCGACAATATGACACTATTTGGATTGTTGTGGACAAGTTGACTAAGGCAACTCATTTTTTACCAGTCAAAATTATCGATTTAGCGGAGGATTTTGCTAAATTACACATTCGGGAGTTAGTTATATTGCATGGAGTGCCATTGTCCATCATAGCGGATTGAGGTACTCAGTTTACCTCCCAGTTTTGGAGATCCTTTCAGAAGGGACTTGGAACTCAAGTCAAGCTTAACACAACATTTCACCCGCAGACAGATGGTCAGGATGAGCGGACTATTCATACTCTTGAGTATATGTTGAGAGTGTGTGTGATTGATTTCAAAGGTAGTTGGGAATACCATTTTCCTCTCATTGAGATTGCATATAACAACGCTACCATTCAAGCATTCAGATAGCTCCGTTTGAGGCTCTTTATAGGCGAAGATGTAGATCGCCTATTGGCTTGTTTGAAGTAGGTGAAGCTGCAATGATAGGACCTGATTCAGTCCATGAGGCTATGGACAAAGTTCAACTTATAAGGGATAGGTTGAAAATAGCTCAGAGTCACCAAAAGTCCTATGTGGATGTGAGGAGGAGAGAACTTCGAGTTTGAAGTCGATGATTGGGTGTTCCTAAAGGTGTCTCTGATGAAGGGAGTGATAGGATTTTGAAAGGAAGGGAAACTCAGTCCCCCCTATGTTGGTCTGTACCGAATTGTGAAAGGGATTGGAAAGGTAGCATATGAGTTGGAGTTTCCCTCAGAATTAGCTTTAGTTAATCCAGTTTTCAATGTATTTCTCTTAAAGAAGTGTTTGGGTGATCCAGCTCTTGTTGTTCTGGTGGACAATGTCGGTGTGAAAGATAGCCTCAATTATGAGGAGGTTCCGGTGGAGATACTTGATCTTCAAGTTCGTAATCCAAGAAACAAAAAAGTAGCCTCAATCATGGTTTTGTGGAGGAATCAGCTTGTTGAGGGAGTTACGTGGGAAGCCAAAGTAGATATGATGACTAAATACCCACATCTATTCCCTTCCAACTT
This sequence comes from Datura stramonium, assembly GCA_018107945.1. Classification (NCBI taxonomy): domain Eukaryota; kingdom Viridiplantae; phylum Streptophyta; class Magnoliopsida; order Solanales; family Solanaceae; genus Datura; species Datura stramonium. Next base: position 55,501 of record JACEIK010006791.1, on the reverse strand, counting down.
AGTTTCAGCTTGAGGTATTAATTTCCTCCTTAGTACCCTATTCAGTTTCATGTTCAGCTCATGTGCCCTAGTTTCTTTCATGTCAATGAATGTATGTGTGATTCAGGAATTTAGTTCAATCATGTAGTTCAATTTAGAGCCAGTCACTCCATCAGTTTTCAACATGTATGTTCAGTATTTGTGTATGATGATTGCATTTCTCTGCTTTTAAATATGATTTTCAACATTCGAGGACGAGTGTTCCCAAGGGGGAGATATTGTAATACCCTAAAATCCCTAAGATCAGACCCGTGAGTTGAAACGGAGAAAACAAAATTTTCTGCACCAGGTCATAGGACTAGTCGTCCAGTGACCAATCTGGAAAACCATGAGTCATTAAGAGACTTGCCGGGAGGGGTTTTGCCATGATTGGAATTTTCAGATTTAGGGTGGCCACGGGTGTGACCACGAGTCGTTGTCAGCACCATAATTCATTAGGTCAACGGTGGTCAAGGGTGGTTTGAAGGATGAAGGAAAATGGGTAGAGTACCTAACGGGTCATCACTATGAATCGTTGGGTACACCAAGAGTTGTGGTGTCCCCCGTGGTGAGCAAGGAAGGAATGTTCCCAGTGCTGATCACGAGTGTAGACCACGAGTCGTGGTCAGTGGGCATGAGTCATCCAGTCCCTCGTTGGGACCGGCAGTGTGTTTTTGTTTGCGAATTTATTAAGGGCTTTTCCATAATTCCTAAGTTCCTAAGTCCTAAACTACATCATTTTAAGTTCATAATAAAGTGTTTTAAGAGGGGTAAGTTCATTCTAAGCCTATTCCAATTCATATATGCAAGCTTAGAGGTTTAAGGGGTGATCAAGCCTAGTCTCTTCAAGGTTCTTCAACAAATGTCCATTGGGCAATCAAGGGAGTTGAGAAATCAGATTTCTTCTGGTATGTAGGGTTATGAATGGGTGTAATTATCCACACCCATACCCAATCCCCTCTCAATTCATGAAATTCTAATTGATGAATCTATGGGATATTTACCCAACATGTGAATTTCCTAAATATATATCATGGGTATGATCTAAGCATGTTTCTAATATTGAATTATGATTAATTGGTAGATTTTACAATATTTTGAATTATAAATTATGTTTTCAAGTTTTATAAATTATGATGCCCATCCATGAAAGTTCATGAACATTTTGATCTATGAAATATGTATTCAAGTATGATGAAATATATATTAAGAAAGTATGATTTCGAATTACCCATTTCTATGTTCATGCTTTGAATGATCATGTCTATGTCAAGCATGTTTAAGTATTGGGCAAGCCCATATGATCTAGTATGTTTCATGATTTATCTAAATTTCATGTATTAACTTACCACATGGATTTTGGAGTCTAGACTCCCACTATTTTAAGTTTGTGGTATGGTTTGAGCCAAGGCTCCTCATATCATGATTTCAAAATTTATGTATCTATGTAATGAGTCAGCTTAGTCACTAGACGATGGTTCAGATTCGTTGAAAAACCATGGAGAATATATGCATGTTCTTGGGAGTAGTGTCTAGCAAAAAGTAGACTAAGGGTCAGTCAACCCTATGCCTCAGAACTACGCGCCAACATAGGTATGTTCAGATTATTTTGGGACATCTGTTGTGAGCTTCCCCTGCCCCCAAGGGGCCTTCATCTTGTTATCGATATCATGGTAGCATCCTTAGACCTAGCAAGGCTTTGGATTGCTCTGCCCACTTGAGTGTGATAATCGGGACCACGTAAGCTCTATCGTGGTAATGTCAGTTATATGACGAGTCTCCCATTAATCCTCATGATTTTAGTTATGCATGTTCATCAGTCATGATATTATGTTTTTAGCAGGTTTGACCCAATGTTAAGTTCTATTTATGATTATCAGTTTTCAGCTTTGGGTCTTTCGATTCAGTTATGATAATCAGTTATGTTCAGATCATGATTTCAGAAAATAGCATGCAAGCCCTACTCTCAGAATCTTATCTTGATTATGTTTTACAATATGCATGATTTATGATTTAACTTACTTAGAAGTTTTACTTACCTTTCATACTCGGTACATTCCATGTACTGACTGCATACTCTATGCTGTATCATTTTGTGATATAGGCTCTGATATCCAGGCTCTGTCCTGTCGTTGGTCAGATTTCTAGAGTTAGCATTCTCAGTCTCAGTTGGTGAATCCTCATCTTTCGAGGGTCCTTCTTGTTAGTTATATTTCATATTTCTAGTTTTAGACTTTAGTGAGTTAGTTTGGGTCTTTTCCTATCAATTTGTCCGCATTAGAGGCTTTTCAGACTTAGTATGTTTTCAACTTCAGACTTAAGTATGTATGTAGATGTTATGTTATTTTCATACTTCCGCTATATTATTTATGTTGATATTCCACTTTATTTTTATGAGTTAGATGTTATGTTCATGCCATGGGTCGACTTAGAGTCTCTCGGGGTTCTTTGTCCTGTGTCTCGATTCGGGCCAATGTTTGGGTCGTGACAACAACTCGTACCACGAGTCATTTTGAGGTAATTGAAAATTTTTCTACTGATTAAATTTCAAATCCCGAGTCTAGTCCTAGGAACTTTGGGATGTTATAATTGGTCATTTTATCGATAAATTTTAATGCTTGATAAATGATGGAAGGGACACCTTTACATACATTATTCTGAAGTACTTCTTTAGCCAACCTTCTCCTTCAATAACCAGCCTTTAACATCCTCATTTCATTATTTCATGGAAAAGTAAAAAGTCTAATTTGTGCCTATGCAGCCAAAACATTTCCCCAACTGACAGCTACAACAACAACAATAGCCCACAACAACAACAATATAAGCCGCTCTTTCTACACTTTATTCAATGAACATTTAAGGGGGAAAAAGAAGAGTAAAATTACATAACTTCTCCTCCAATTCATACCCACAATCTGAAGAATATTCCTATAAAAACACAGTTATAACAACCTCAAAAAATGGGCGAAACTTCACCCAAAAACACAACAAAAAATGAGCCAAAAAACCAACTTCAACTTCTAGCTTTAGCCAAGGAAATTCTTGCATGTGTAATATCTAGAAATGCTTACTCTTTTATTTTCTTCCAACTCCTTCCAATATTGAGTATCTTGGAAGCTTAACATGGTTGCAAATACAGCAGCTTCACTGCCCAAAACATGGCAGCAACTTCAGCCAAACATGCATAAAAAAAAAACCTAGTCTAGATTCTAATTTTCCATCTTTTAGCTAAGATTTTTTATAATTTTATAGGGTAGAATCCTTACCTCCTTCCTTGTATCCAACCTTTACCTAAAGGGAGTATATATGCAGCTTAATATTGCTCCAAAATGCAGGAAAGATATAATAAACATGCTTCCAAAATGCAGCAACAAGACTCACTGATGCCTCTCTTCGACTTTCAAATGATCTTCTTCACTTGGCTTGAATTTTTGGTTGATGATTTTCCTTGATATATCTTGGTTCATGGATAGAAAATGCAGAGTGAAGTGTCCCCTAAGTAGGAATCTCTAAGTTAGAAAGGGATGGTATGATTTGGGAATCAAACAACTTAATTAATAGNAAGGTCAATTTACAACCTCCTAGTTTCTCTTCCACTGCCTCTAAGTTAGAAAGGGATGGTATGATTTGGGAATCAAACAACTTAATTAATAGGAGTAGGGCAGTGAAGGTGGTGCTTACGTCACTGCTTAACGAGGACTCAGTAAAATGCCCATAACTTTTACCTCTAAACTCTAATTGACCAGCGGTTTGATGTTCTTAAAAGTAGACTCAAATACCTTAAATATTATAGGTTGTAGGACTTCTAAAGAATTATATATAAGAGAGATATGATCATTTAAAATTGATCCTCACTTATGAACTTCACATACTCTTCGCTTTTTCCTTCGTACATGTTTTCCTCCTCACCTACGACCAATATACAACCCATACTTCTCCTAACATAACATACAAACATCAAATAATCACTAAAAAATTTTTGGGGTGTAATACTTTTTGGCCCCAGTTTAAGCTCCACCTCAGTGTCCAATAAATTATGTAGTTGCTTTCCCATCTTGGTCTCATAACATGGTTTATTTAGCTTAAGCAGGTGATCACCTACTTATCACCATGTACCGTGAATAAGTCAAGTAAGCACCCCTATTGTTTGATCATATTTTTTATACCTTCATCCTTAGATTAAACTTAACACTTATATACAAATGTCCATTTCAACTCGTGGCACCAAATATCACCTCCTAATCTCAAGCTTATGCGCCTTCGTCGGCATAGTCGTATATGTGTTGAAAGGTATAGGCTGTTAGATTCTCTTCCCCTTAGGATCATTAATCCTTGAATAAGGGAAATAGGTATAAGACTTATATTGTTGAGATTTCTTAAGATATCAATAGTGTTTCCTTTATAATTTGGACTATCCAAAAATTTGAAACTCAGTAAAATTTGACCTATATGCCTCACAGGACGATGCACCAAATTCAAATAACTTACCAACCAAAATAATTATCACTTTTTCATATCAAGTGGAAAAACATAACAAATTGACTTACTTTACTCCCTTGATCTTCCGGTCTTGTTCTTTTGAGTTACTTTATTGTTTAATTTAAAAATAAGTGGGGATATTTAGATTTCATTTCTTCTTCATCTGCCCATATTATTTCTTGCATATTATTGTTCCTTCAAAGTACTTTTACAGAGGCTATCTCTATAGCCCTCATCTTTTGAATCAAGCAGTCAAGGATAGCAACATGATCGCTACGTAAGATAAATCTTTTGTAACTTTCACATCTTCTACTGGGGCAATATGAGAGGGATATCCAATGCATCTCCAAAACATTGGCACATGAACGACTGGGTAAACAACCTCAAGTTCTCATTGAAACTCTAGCTCATATGCTACTGGCCTATTCTTTGAATGATTATGTATAGCCCTATATATCTTAGAATAAAGCTTACCTTTCTTATCAAATCTCATAACGCCCTTCATTAGGGAAACTTTTACGAACACCTAATCATCAATGTTAAGCTCTAACTCCTAGCATCACCATTTTAATATGATTTCTGTCAGCTCTGAGTTGTTAGAAATCATTCTTGTATCATCTTTATCTTTCGATCCGTTTGATGGACAAAATAAGGTCCTAATAATTTAGCTTCTCCAACTTTAAACCAGCTAATTGGATATCTACATTTTTGTCCATATAAAGATTCATAACGGGCCATTTGAATACTAGTATGGTAGCTCTTATTATATGCAAACTCAATAAGAGGTAAATGATCATCTCAAATTGCCTTAAAGTTAGCACATATGCCCGTAACATATCTTCAAGCATCTGAATAGTACACTTAGTCTGACCATCAGTTTGGGGATGAAATGTCGTACTGAGGTTCATCTAAGTACATAAACTTCTTTGGAAGGACCAAAAAATGTGTATTAAATTGAGCACCTCTATCTGAAATAACATAAATTGGTATTCCATGAAGTTGCACTATCTCTTTATATTTAATTTAGCATAATCCTCAATTGTGTAATTAGTCTTGATAGGTAGAAAGTGAGAAAATTTTGTCGGCCTATCCACTATTACCCATATAGAGTCATAAATTCGACTAATGCGAGCCAACCCTATAATAAAATCCATATTAATCACTTCCCATTTCTACATTGAAATCTCTATGGTATGGGTTAATCCTTGGGGATTTTGGGGCTCTACCTTTCCTTATTGACAATTTGGGCACTAATTCACAATTTTTTCAATATCCTTTTTCATATTATTCCACCAATATATCTCTTTAAGGTCATGGTACATCTTTGTATCTCCTAGGTGAATTGAATATTGAGAGTGATAAACTTCTACCATAATCTGGCACACATAACCGATTTTTATATCTAAGAACTCCATCTTTTTTAATTGCCAACATAGGATTCTTTTGTTGTGAAATTTCATCCCTCAATTCATTAACTCCAGATCATCATACTATCACTCTTTTACTTCTAATATTAGTAATTATTTTTGTCATGTTTTGACTCCTCTATCATTTGGATCTAGTAGCCGAACTCTCAAATTGTCTAGTTGATATAGTTCTTTAGTCATCTCTACCTTATCTAATTTTACATGTTTCAGCTATCTACATATTTATGGCTAAGAGGATTTGCTACTACATTAGCCTTACTCGAATGGTATAGGATATAAACATCATAATCCTTTAACAACTCAAGCTATCTTCTTTGCTTAAAATTTTACTCACATTGCTTAAGGATATGCTGAAGGCTGTTGTGATATGTAAATATATCACTATGAACTCCACATATATAGTGGTTTTATATCTTTAAGGTGAACATTGCTGCTGCTAACTTGAGATTATGAGTCAGATAGTTCAGCTCGTGTTTTCTCAACTATCTTGAGGCATATGCAATGACATTTCCATGATGCATTAGGACACAACCTAAGAAAATTTTTAAAGCATCACAATACACACCATATCCTTCTATCCCCTCCATTAGGTCCAACACAGGTGTTGATGTAAGTCTAGCTTTTAAAGTTTGAAAGATCTGCTCACATGCATTTGACCGTTGAAACTTAACTGCTTTGTGGTTTAATTTAGTCAAGGATGCAGAAATGCAGGGAAAACCTTCCATAAGTCTTTAAGAATATCTAGTTATGCCTAAGAAGCTACAAACTTCTATAGGTTTCATAGGTCTAGACCAATTCTTTACTGCCTCTATTTTCTAGAAATTAGTGCTAATGTAGTCAGTGGAGATTACATGCCCCAAAAATTCTACTAATCCCAACCAAGACCCACACATAGAAAATTTGGTATATAGTTGGTGATCTAGGAGTGCCTGTAGTACTGACCTGAGATGACCTGCGTGATCTTCTTCACTTCGTGAATATATAAGAATATCGTCTATAAACATAATCACGAATAGATCAAGAAAGGGTTTAAACAATATGGTCATAAGATCCATGAAGGCTACTGGAGCATTCGTTGAGCTAAAGGACATGAAAAGAAATTCAAAATTCCCATGTCTCACCCAAAAAGATATTTTGGGATGCCTGCCTCCCTGATCTTTAAATGATGATATTCAGATCTTAAATCAATTTTTGAGAAACATGTTCCCCTTTAACTGATCAAATACGTCACCAGTCTTGGGGAGTGAATATTTGTTCTTTATGGTGACTTTATTTAGTTGCTTGTAATCTATAAACATCTGTAATGGGCCATCTTTCTGGCATACAAACGCAAGCGTGCCCAAGGGGGACATACTAGGTCGGATAAACTCTTTGTCAAGAAGATCTTTCAATTGTTCATTTAACTCCTTTAGCTATGTTGTGGTCATCCTATAAGGTGAAATGGATATAGGCTAGGTACCAGGATTCACATCGGTACCAAAGTCTATTACTCTATCTAGTGGAAGCCCTAAAAGTTCCTTAGGGAACACATCAGGACCGGAGAGTTCATGCCTTCTCTTTAATATTAAGATCCCATACTGGACAATATGATGTTAGCACTCTTTTGTGATTAGTTTCCTTTCCTTCAGGTAAGATATGAACTTACCCGTAGGCATCAAGACATTATCCTTCAAATCTAGGACTGGCTTTCCTAGAAATTATAATCGTACAAATTTAGCTAGATAGTCAACAGTAGCATAACAAGTAGATATCCAATCCATGCCCATGATAAGGTCAAAGTAAACAATTTCGAGCTCAATCAAATTTGCCATAGGGTCTCTACCATTCAATGTAATGGTGCAATTTCAATAGACCCTCCTAACAATAATTGACTCTACAACTGGAGTTGACACTGTTCCTTAATTTTTCTAGTTCCACTCAAAACTTCCCCACAATATAAGGAGTAATATATAACAATGTATCCCTTTGATCTATTAGTGCATATACGTCGTGGATGAAAATAGATAGTATAACTGTAACAACTTCTAGGGATGCTTCAGAATCTTGATGATCTTTCATTGCATAGAAATGTTTCTGATCACCGCATAAACTAGAGGCTCCATTCTCCCTATTTCTACCTCAACCTACTGGTATCTGAGGCCCATCCCTGCAGGACAAATGCTAGAAGAGGAGCTACCGCTGACCCTGAGGGATATGTTGTATATCCTAACCTTTATTCTAACAGTACTACATCATGTATCCTAGAAGCCCACATAGATAACACACATCCATACCCGGAAGGCATAAACCTCGATATGTCCTTCTACACTAAGGAGAAGGTGTTAAAGGTGGCCTTAACTAGCTTAGAGGCTCCTCAGGATGGATGATAGGTGCTTCAGAACCTTGAACAGAATTGGATTGAGCATAGTGATCAATATGGGTCGTTGTGACCGGGAAGGAGTACCATCTATAGAATAGCCTAGTTGTAGGGTAGACAGGGGCTTAATACCATCCTAGTATCCTCCGTAAGACTTTGAAAATATAGCTCTTTTACCATATTCTGATCCTTTGCTTTAACTCTGCCAAAACTGATTCTTAAGATTCTCTACACAACAAAGATTTGGGAAATATTTGTGTTCTCACCCAAGGATGCTATGGTAACTTCTCTAATCACATTGGGTTCCAAACTATTCACGAAGGGTGGACTCTATCTTACATTGTATCCACAATGGAAGGATCATATCTAGCTAAAGAGTAAAACCTTAGACTTTATTCTTGAACACTCATGCTATCATGTTTGAGGTACAAAAACTGATAAATTTTGACATGTCTAGCTTCTCGAGGAAGGTACTGGTCAAGAAAGGCTATTGAAAATTCCTCCTATTCAACTGGAGGTGCATCTGATCCCCTGATTCTCTCCTAGGCCTCATACCATAAAATAGGCATGTCTCGTAGTCTAAAAGATGCAAATTCCACTACTTTTGTCACTGAGATATGTATGACTTTAAGTACCTTATGAAGCTGATCAATAGACTCTAGGAGGTCCTTCTTTCGGTTAGAACCTATGAATATAGAAGGAATTTGAAAAATTTCCAAACTCTGAATCCTTTAGAACCATCAGAAGATCCGGACATTTGTTGTTTCTATAACATTACGTCCTGTGTCAGCAACCGACATCCTTATCCATGTCCCCAACTGTTGATCCAAGTGGGGAATAACGTGGAACATGGGGCCTAAGTTTATTATATCTCTTCCTGCTTTCTCTGTCTCTGGCACCCCAGGACGCGCCAACAGTACTAATGATTCACCCTATGCTTCATGCTCAATTTCCTGTCCAAGCGAGGTACGACTAGTGCCTCTCCTACATCTGTATTAGCTCTTCGAATAACGGTATTTAACCTCATAAAAACATGGCTGTATTAACATTATAAAGCATGATAACGTCCAAATTCACTCCTCGTAAAGAGAGAGTGTAAACGGTCATTGGCAAAACAAATATACCCGACTAATTTCGGGGTCGAATCTCATAGAGATTGCACTTTGATGACATGAAAGTTTTCTATCAAGTCAAACTAAAGAGCATCATTGTATTTAAAACAAGAAAGTAAAATTTGGGTTTTTGTAATATCACAAGTAAAATTCATGCTTGATCTTTGGCGTAATTGCATGCCCAAGTGATACTTTATTACTTTATTTTGACTTGTTTATCTACCTTTATGTTTACATTCTCATGTGGTTATTATGTAAATGTGGATTTATACTAACCAACATGATTAGTTATTGTTTTTGCAGTTAGAATGAATTTTGGAAACTAATCTACAAGTTGGTGAAGTGGAGGA
>JACEIK010006791.1:14106-30786 GCA_018107945.1 Datura stramonium | reverse complement strand
GTTGGGAGTTAATAATGCTGTTGATCGATCGACACGATAACCAACTTGAAATACAAATGTGAACAAGAGCTAGGGGTATGCTTTTGAATGGGGAATCAATTGGATTGGAAATAACTAGAAAATCAATTATTACACATAATTATAAATAGTGATGGACAAAGGTGATACCCGATATTTTTCAACCATGGGGCTGTCTTTTGCCTTGGATTTTCTCAAACCCCGAGGTCCCAAACAATAAATCCATTATGACTTGGGTCAGACTTGAGCTGTTTCTAGCCTCGAATCTCTTATGGGTATATGGTCATGGGTTTTATCTATGTCTAGCCTAACCTCACATAACCAATACCCAATTACCCACCATTGCTTTCTCACCCATATTCAATTTCTCTTTTTCAAGAAAAAATCAAATAAGTAATCAACACCCACATTTGCAACTATGGGTAAATCTACTATAAATTGGGAGAAAATAATAGATTTATAATAAATGAATAACTAAAAGATTACTCAAGAAATATCCAATCTAATTTAACTCCGATTCATGCACACACCCCTAACAAGGATATTTAGGGACTCATTAATGAAAAATATGCAATTATATCAACAATCAACATGATCACATTCATCATCAACAGATAAATTCATGCTCACAATTTTTTTTTTAATGGAGGTTTTTGTACCTTCAAGAAGAAGAAGATATACAAAAAACTATTCACTAGTCTCTACTTTCTACTCTCTACAAATCTGGTAAAGTATCTCTGATACTTTCCAAAAGAATATATAGAAATAGGTCAAAATGCTTCTAAATATCAGTATGGGATGATTTTTCTCTTTCTACAGGCAGGGCCACTTGTGAGTCACCGGCATTCCCCCGGTGTCCATCTGTGGAACGTCGTTGCGTCACAGAAACATGGGAAATGAACCCTAGGTCCAACTGGTGCTGGCACCAGCAGTTCTCTGGTGTTGGCCTACGTTCCACCGGTTCTCATTCCACTCTGGTCCAGTAGCTTCTACATTCTAGGCAGCGTTCACCGGCTCCTGCTGGTGGAATGCTGGTCCCATTCGGTCAAGCTGAAATCCTCTTCTTAAATCCCATGCTTTTACCCAAGTTCTTACTTTCTCTCCTTAAATTAAATACTTGAAAAACTAAAGAGAAAGAAAATAAAATCCTCTTAAATTTCTAGAAAATTAAGCAAAAGCTCATGTTTAAAAGCCTAATGAATTGGTAAATTATCAACTCATCAAACCTCCAAACTTGAACCTTTGCTTGTCCTCAAGTAATGAAATTCTTTATATCTGAACTTAGTAATAAGCATGTGACATGATTTATACACACAGGACCACATTGACCTAGACAACCCAAAGATTGCTCACCAACACAAAGGAAAGAAGAGACTTAACCCTTAATGCAAATTCCCCAAGAGATAACCACAATCAATTTGACATGAGTCACATATGATTTCTTCACTCAAAAAAAGGGTCTTGATTTTCAAAGAAAATACATAGAGCATCTCAAGTCATTAAAAATACACATTCACAGTTTGCCTTCAAGCTCACCACAATATTGTCTCAGTCATATCCTTTGGCAAGTGCAAGCATGTCCCCCAAGGAGGTGATACTACTCACAATAAGAGAGAATCCTATTTAGTTATTAAGAAACTCACACTCAAGGGATTATAGAATGAAACAATTACACTCATTCTCACAAAGAAATTCTCATGCACATAACTTGACCCATAGGCTTGCCCTTCGTTGCCACTAATGTAGAGTTGCTACACTTAAAATCAATTAGTACTTGGAGGTCATGATGTAGGCAAGGGATAAAGGAGTATGACTTTTAAGTTCTAGTGACTAGAACCTCCCTAATTCTCTTTTGTGACTCTTATTGTATACTCCATTCTTCTCTTAGATTACCCTCACCTTATCACTCCTTGACATTATTTACCCATTTGGAACAAGAGTCCTCCTTATCTCTCTTTAGGAACCACTCTTCATCTAATCTGAGCAAGAGGAAGCACCATTTATAGTTTAATTCTTTTCTCTCAAGAAATTAATTTGCAATATGAAAGAGTCCTTTATAATTCCTTAGAATACGAATGAGATCAAAAAGGCTCTGCCGAGGCTCGAGCAGAAGAAGGTGTACTTGAACAGAGGGCCGTCTCAGACCAGTGAAGATCGGAATTGAGCTGCTTAAGATTCCAATTCAAGTAAGGAAGATTGTCATTAGTTGACGAAATGAAATTAGTTGAAATTAATCAAAATCAAAAATAAAATAAAGAATCCAAAAAAGACTCGATTTCTATTTGATTTCTATTTACGGTTCCACATTTCATTTACATCCAATAAAATACNCTATTTACGGTTCCACATTTCATTTACATCCAATAAAATACCTCGTAAGGATTAAAGCTAAGAACCGCATTTTTACTTCAGGAGATTAAAAACTTGAATCCACATTCTTTTCATGATGTGGTGCTACCTCACCTTGAAGTTCAAATTTTTTTTTATTTTCCTTCTTGCAACCCTTAAACATAGGCTTTTGCCTCATCTTTCCCATTTCAATTCCCACCCTTTGGGATTTCGACCATCCTTTTTGCATTTCTTCTCACAATTACCACTAAGGAGGATAGGTGCCAAAGAGGGATTACAAAAGGGGCATTACAAAAGGGGCATTGGGCTTGTAATGTGGTTTCCAAGAAAAAGGCTTAAAGGCTCAACATTGGCTAACAAGGATTCATCTTCAAGGAGGTCATATGGGTAAAGTAGTTATGCAAAAGACAGCTTAAAATCATCTTCTAAGTGCAGCTACATCTAATATTTGGCCTTGAGTTACACTTGGGGAAAGTTCTAGACATTCGTTCATGCGAGAGAATTAAACTAAACCTACCCACAAAGCATCACCCTCTAAGGGTTTCACACAATTTTCATCACCACGACAAAAATCATAAAACAAGAAAACATGAGAATCAAAATGCAAACAAAGAATGCACAATTCATGACAAGTGTACTCAATTCTCAAATTAAAATACCCCTTTCTTTTCGAAATTTTTTTTTTCAACAATCATTCCATTTAAGAAATTTTTTCTGGTGGTACCTCTCAAAAGCCATTGCAATTATTGATTCAAAAAAACTCAAACATGACATTTTTCCTTAACAAAGTTACCTCCCAATCCATCATTAGGAAACCCACCTGGTTCGACAACAAAAGAAAGAAAAGAAAAGAAAATCACTCCTTGGGAAAGAACTGTGGTATAAAGAAAACCCATAGGAGTTTATTCACTAGCTACTATAAACAAAAGGTGATAGTTGAAATTTGGGTCTACAATATTTTACAATTTAAAATGACCCATCATTGGCACTAACAATTTAAGAGCAATTTTTCATTCATTAATTTTTTTCTTTCTTCACAACCATGACAAAGGCTTAACAACCAATCCGCATCACAAATAAACTTTTCAAATCAGCCCGACAAGGGATTGGTTTTGGTACTCTTGTTGCCCTTGTTGGGTGCATATTCAAGGAGGTCATATGGGTAAAGTAGCTATCCAAAAGAAAGCCTGAAATCATCTTCTAAGTGCAACTACATCTATTATTTCACCTTAAGTTACACTTCGAGAAAGTTCTAGACAATCATTCATGCAAGAGAATTAAACTAAGCCTTTTCACAAAGCATCATCCTCCAAGGGCTTCACAACATGTTCATCAGCACAAAAAGAATCATAAAAGAAGAATACACGAGAGTCAAGAAGTCAAACAAAGAATATGCAATTCATGACAAAAGTATACTCAACTTCTCAAATTCAAATGCCCCTTTCTTTTAAAAATTTAATTTTTTTCAACAGTCATGCCATTTAGGAAAATTTTTCTAGTGGTACCTCTCAGAAGTCATTGCAATTATTGACTCAAAAGAACTCAAACTTGGCATTTTCCCTTAAGAAAGTCAGCTCTCAATCAATCATTGGGAAATGCCACCCGGTACGACAACAAAAGAAAAAAAGAAAAGAAAATTGCTTCTTGGGAAAGAACTGTGGTATGAAGAAAACTATAGGTGTTTAATCACTAGCTACATAAACAAAAGACAATAATTGAAATTTGAGGCTACAATATTTTTCAATTTAAAATGACCCATCATTGGCTCTAACAATTTAAAAACAAATTTTCATTCATTCATTTTTTTCTTTCTTCACAAGCTCGACAAAGGCTTAACAACCAATCCACATAACAAAATAACTTTTCAAATTAGCCCGACAAGGGCTTGTTTTTGGCATTCGTGTTGTCCTTGTTGGGTTCATGTTCAAGAAGGATATATGGGTAAAGTAGCTATCAAAAATAAAGCCTAAAATCATCTTCTAAGTGCATCTACATCTAGGATTTCGCCTTGAGTTACACTTTGGGAAAGTTCTAGACATTCGTTCATGCAAGAGAATTAATCTAAGACTTTCCACAAAGCATCACCCTCTAAGGGTTTCACACCATTTTCATCACCACGACAAGAATCATAAAACAAGAATACAGGAGAATCAAGAAGCCAAATGAAGAATGTGCAATTCATTGCAAAAGTGTACTTAACTTCTCAAATTTAAATGCCCCTTTCTTTTAAAAATTCATTTTTTCCAACAGTCATGCCATTTAAGAAAATTTTTCTGGTGGTCCCTCTCAGAAGCCTTTGCAATTATTGACTTTAAAGAACTCAAACTTGACATTTTCCTTTAAGAAAGTCATCTCTTAATCCATCATTATAAAATTCCACCCGACTCGACAACCAAAGAAAGAAATGAAAAGAAAATTGCTCCTTGAAAAAGAACTGGGGTATAAAGAATACCCATAGGAGTTTATTCAGTAGTTATTATAAACAAAAGGCAATAATTGAAATTTGGATTTATAACATTTTGCAATTTAAAGTGACCCACCATTGGCTCTAACAATTTAAGAACAATTTTTCATTCATTCATTTTTTTTCCTTCACAAGCCTGACAAAGGGTTAACAACGAATCTACATCACAAAATTTTCAAATATGCTAGACAAGGGCAACAACTAAACAACAATTCAAAAATTACCAACCTCATAACATCAGAAATTTTTCCCAATAAGGGCAACACCAATACCAAAACCTACCAACCCCATAGAATCATAAATTTTCCCGATAAGGGAAACACGAATACAAAAACCAAGCCCAACAAGGGGACCAAAATTTAGCAATAATAATAATAACCAAAAAAGAGATATGCTCATCCCACCTCCAACTAAAAACCAATACATTTTCCCCAATATATACATGCCAAGCAAGGGAGGGTAAGAATTCCAAAAAGTGGTCCCTCATCATCATCATCATCCTCGACCGCAGCATCCGCATCATGGCCATCATCTCCCAATTCCTCGTTATCATCATCTAAGCCCTCAAAAAAGTCATCTATGAGGCCTTGGGTTGTAGACGGGGCAACCATATCTGCGTCAAGCGCGCTCATACGAGAACCTCCATTGATGTCCGACCTTTGCATTACCTCACTTTATCCTTAAGAGATGTGATAGCTCCCTCCACAACATCCAAGAAAGTGCACAACTTGCTCAAGCTATCATACACAGACTTCATCTCATTTTTCATAATCTTGGCAATGCGATTAAGGAGACCTTTAGCCAATTTTTAGAGTTAGCTCTCATGGGAACGTGTCATCTCTGCTAGCTTGTGGAGGCTTCTTGGGCGAGAATATGTGGAAGGGGTAAGGATCCTCTAACGGGTGCTTCTCTATAATCATGGCTCGATGCCTTAGGATGTGGCATGTTGAGATCGGGGGAAATAGGAGTATCATCTCTACCACGGGAAATGGAATCCTCGGGGACCTCGAGGGCTTGCTTCCTCTTCAACTTGCTCTAGGGGGCCTCCGCATCGCTCTTCCTATAAACAATAATCACATCGGTAGGGAATATGGGGGATTCATCTGGGAATAGTGGCACTCCTGCTCTAAGGAAAAGCTGGGATATGAGCACGAGTATTGAAGTTCCAACTTGCCTTGCCTTTCTTTTTATTTGCGTTGCCACTATTTCCCAAAGTTTATGGGTACCCTAGTGATAATACAAGAAATTAGAATAGCTGCCTCCAAATTGACCCGTTGATCATTCTTTGAGGGATTAATGCTACCGCAAACAGAATCAAGCCACAACCTGACCTCAAATTTCAAATCCTATCTGGAGATATCACCCCCCATGGATGCCCAAAATCGCTGGCCACTAGGGATGAGGGGGCTATCTGACCGAACTGATTTTCCTTGTTGGCTACTCTTTCAGAGTACTCATTTCCTAGGTCAATCTCATCAGCCTAATATAATGTGTTGAGGGCGGCTGGGGTGATATCGACCTCCACACCTTGACCTAGACATAAGGTAGGCATCAAAATTCATCAACTTTTCCTCTGTGCTTCGTGGCCACCTGTCATTCCTGGTATGAAGCATAGAACTTAGGCACCAAATTGGTGTAATATTTTTCTAGTGGCTCAGGAAATACATGCGATCGGCGGTGGTCGAACTGGGCAATATTGTTGGGGAAGTCGCCCCTCAGCCCCCTCAAATCGAACATTTTCTGTAGAACGCACTTCACAAATGGCATAATAGCCCTTTATGTCAGGCACACAAAATGTGATGGCTTCTCATGTATTGGCGGGACTGAGGTTTCCTTAGCTTTCCCTTTTCTCTTGACTTTAGATGTAGTCGGGGCTTTTCCTTTGCTGATTATTTAGATGAAGTCATGATCTATAAAGCCATGTTAGTGCTACACAAATAATACTACTTTTTACCATTTTCACTATGGAAAAGAAAAATTAACATCTATTTTAAGCTAAGGAAATATATTATAAAGATTGAATGTCAAACAAATTGAAGGGTTCAAAAGTGAAGTGATGGCAGTACCGGTCGAACACCAACGAAGACCCGCAAGGCACCAATTAGTCGTTGGTGCTTGAAAGTAGACTGGGTAAATAACATTCATTTGGCGCCACACCTATGTTCTGCTGGTGTTGACCTGCGAAGTGTCAGTGAAACGCGGGTCTAGGTAGTGGCCTGAAT
This sequence comes from Datura stramonium, assembly GCA_018107945.1. Classification (NCBI taxonomy): domain Eukaryota; kingdom Viridiplantae; phylum Streptophyta; class Magnoliopsida; order Solanales; family Solanaceae; genus Datura; species Datura stramonium. The sequence goes on along the minus strand of JACEIK010006791.1, from coordinate 23,733 downwards.
CCTTATACCTTGACCTGCGTTTCAATGCACTATTTCACCGGGCCTAATCGGTGGTTCGCTGGTGACTCCATTAAGTGCATTTCAACACTTTTCACATTCATGACTAACTCACTAATTGCACTTTACGATTCTATGTGCCCAAGAAACATAACAAAAATAAAACGATAATTTACCCTTAAGAAGCACATCACTCTATCTAACATAGGGAAAATCGTGCATTCTACGCACATGGTGCTACTCAGACATCACCCCCAACTTGTATCTCAATCACATCAAGAACAAAGCATTTTACCAAAGAAGATACCAACATCAATATTCAGCATTTTATCACCACCCCCAACATACTCACAATACGATAATCTTCAATTAATGAAAAAGCATAAGAAATGGGTAATGGGGAAACATTAGTCGGGGATAATTTCGTATCTATCATGCTTTATTTTATATTCAAATTTGCAAACATAAGCAACATTGAAGTTGGGATACACATACAAAATTGAGACTTGCAGAAGAGGTGAAAAACTAGAAGCTTCAAGCTTGACCAACAATGATGATTCACCGAATGAAAACTTAAGTTTCTAAGAGAAAGAGTGGGTGAGGAGAAGTTTGAAGAAGAGAATGAGGAAGGGGGTTTATATAGGTGGGAGAGAGGAAATATGATTGGGTAGTGGGAAGTTTGATGTTAATGGTGGGTTTTAATGGAGAGGAATTGGGAAGGCAGAAGAGTGGGGAATTGGGTTTTGGGAAAGTGGAAGGATTTTGGGGAAGGTTAAAAGGTAGTGGTTAGGTGAAAAGGTGGAGAGAGGATATATAGGCAAAAAGGTGAGCTTAACCAGTTTGGGTGAGTCTTAAATTGGTTCGGGTTGGGTTGGTCATCGGGTCGCTCAAGAATTAAGGATAAGCGTAGCATCTTCACCAGCGCTAGACCTGCGGCTAGCCGATGGGCACCGGCATTTCTTCAATTCTACCTCCGGTGACCTGCCCAAGTGCCTAGTGCAATATATTCAGGCTACGCTCAACCGACATCTTGCGGGTCTCAACCTGCATTTCACCGGTGAGACGTAGCTCACCCTTTGATTTTCAGAATTTCTCCAGGTACACTGGTTCACAACCGCGCCAGACTAGCAGCCTGCAAAATGCCATAGGTATTTCAATGGTCGAACGCCATCTTACCCTCTATCGAACCAATATTTTGCCTCTTTCTTGTGGTAGGGTGATGCTTCGCGCCTGGGCACCGGCATCTCGTGATGTTGCCCAGTGGCTGCCCTATTTTTCCTTCTCCTTGGTTTGTTCATCCAATCAACCTACAAAACCAAAAACAACAAAAACATCAAAGTGCCTAAAGTAAAATCACTTGGGTTGTCTCCCAAGAAGCGCCTTATTTAACATTGTGGCACGAAAAATACCTACTCACTTCTCAACACTTCAGAGGATCATCCTCAAAATCAATCTCTTTAATACAACCATCGTCTTGTGCTTCTTCATCATTCAATACGCATATCACTTGGCACTCATCCAGGGGCTTAGCAGTTTGACAATCTTTAAAGGTGACTTCCTCGCCTCCGACAATGAATTTTAGCTCACCAAGCTCTACTGTCATGGCTTGAGTCTACAGCTCAGACGCGACACGGTACTTGGTGCCACAAGTGACCCCAAGCTAACCCATGGCTTAACATCACATTGGTATACTGAATTAAATAGAAGAGGAAGCTGTATAACATAACTGAATAACACTTGTCAAAAAGAAAGAATACATTTCTAATAAATAGTGAACAAAACTGTGTCAGAAAGAAATCTAAGAACTGATGAGTTGCTGGGACAAGCCCCCGGCTAACTGTCACGACCTGAATAGAGGATCGGACCCTAACACGGGACAAGGAGCCCCGAGAGACCATAAGCCGACCCATGACATAAGCATACATCTAATCTCAATCAAGAAACTGAATAATCGATAAAATACTCATAGAGGAAGTCTAACTTGAACATAGCATCAGAATATGAAATCTGAAGCCGAATACATACATATGTCTAAAAAGCATCTAATCATGAAGAGTTGATAGGAAAAGACCCCAACTAACTCAACAAACTGAAACTGAAATACATAAAGGAAAAGTTGAATAGTCCTGTCCTCGGGAAATAAGGACTCACCACAATAACAATGCTAACTCTGATAAGCTAACTACGAGTGGGGCTGAACCTGGGAGCTGGGTCCTGTATCATGAAATGATACAACATAGAGTATGTGGTCAATACGTGAAATGTACCGAGTATGCAAGGTAAGTAAAACTGCTAAAGCAAATAAAATTATTTAAAGATAATGCATACTATAAAACATAATCAAAACAAGAATCTAAGAGTAGGTCTTACATGCATTCTTTCTGAAATCATGACCTTTTCATAACATAACATAACATAACTTCATAAAATTATAACAGATTCGATTGACTCAAAGTTGAATTCTTACATTTATAAGTAAAGTTGAACATTGAGTCAAACCAGCTTTAGAACATGCATTTACATAAATCTCATGACTAATGAAACATGCATATCTGAAATCATGAGGAACAATGTGAGACTCGTCTTTTAACCGACATACCACGATAGAGCTTACGTGGTCCCAACTATCACACTCAAGTGGGTAGAGCCGTCCAAAGACTTACCAGGGCTAGGGACGATACCATGATATTGATATCAATATAAAGGCCCATTCAGGCAGGGGAGGCTCACGAGGGTGGTCACAAAGAAATAATGTATGAACCTATGTTGGCGCATAGTTCTGAGGCATAGGGTGATTGATCCTTAGCCTGCTCGGTGCTAGACATTACTCCCAAAACACGCATATGCTCTACATTGTTTTATAAGGAAGATGAACATCGTCTATTGATGAAGCTCAATGATCAAATACATCTCAAATATGAAATCATGCATATGAGAAGCTTTAGCTCAAAACATACCACAAGATGAAAACATAATTGGGAGCCTTGGCTCCAAAACCATGTGGTAAGCTATACATAGGGAAAATTGAACTCAAATCACACCACAAGCTAAAAATATAATTGGGAGCCTTTGCTCCAAAACAATGTGGTAAGCTTAATTCAGGAAAATCATGATTCATACTTAACATGTGGGCATTTCCCTAAGCTTTATTATACTTCGAAATACACAATTATTATCGAAAACATAATTGTAAACATGGGTTGCTTCAAATAATGCTTTTCATCATCATATATTCATCACAAATCTCATCTTTCATGAACATCGCACGGGCTTTTGATTCATAAAACTACAAATCATGATTCTAAATTGAAAACATTATAAAATTTGCCCATGCTTCATATTTCAATAGTAGAATCATAATCAAATCATATCCATGTATAGAAATAGAAGATTCATGCATTTGGTTTAAGATCCCATAGATTAGACATAGAAGTTCATACTTTAGAGAGTGATTGGGCATGGGTGTGAAAGAAATCACCCATTCATAACCCTAAATACCTATTTGTAGCTGATTCTAACACTTCTTTAGATGCCCAATAGGAAATTGAAAAGAAATTGATGAATGCTAAGCTTGATCACCCTCTCAAGTCTTCTACCTTGCATGCATGAATGAGTGAGGCCTAAAATGAACTTAACTCCTTTAAAAGTAACTATTCATAACTCAAAACATCATAGTTTAGGCCCTAGGAACTTTGGAATTACAGAAAAGCCCTTACTAAATTCACAAAAAATAACTGTCAGGTGGTCCCAACGAGGGACCTCACGACTCGTGGTCCCAGGTTACGACTCGTGGAGCTAGTCGTGAGGTACACAGCCTATGCCTCGACTAAATATTTCCCTGCTTGGACCATGACTCACCCCATGAATCATGGGGATTGACCACGACCCGTTGGGTCCTTCTGTGATGTCCACTGCCCACTTTTTCTTTTCTTTTCTTTTCCCCATCCCCAAGGCTTACCTGACGACTCGTGGGGCCTGACCACGAGTCGTGGTCATTCCTGTGGGGTCTCACTTCTCCAGTTTTCAATTTCCTTCCTTGGCCTTCCCCACAAGTCACATCACGACTGGTGGGTTGATCTCATGAGCCTCCCCACGACTCGTCCTGAGTCTGCTGCAAAATTTTAACTTTTTCTCTGTTTCAACTCCCGTGTATGATCTTTGGGCTTCCGGGGTATAACAATATCTCCCCCTTGGGAACATTCATCCTCGAATGTAAGAAAACACACAGAAAAGCAGAGATATGCAATTATCATTTTCAATGCTGATCATTTAAACCGAAAACTGACGGAATGACTAGCTCCGATTCACACTACACAGCTGAACTGAATTCTCGAATCATACATACATCCACATATATAATAGAAACTTGCATACATGAACTAAACCTAAAACTAAATAGAGTCTGAGTGCAAAATTGATACCACTAGATGAAACTAAGCCAATAGAGAATAAATGTGGGTATCTAGCCATCATATCCTCTTCGGCTTCTGACGTAGCTCCTTTAACATGTTGATTCCTCCATAACATTTTAACTGAAGCTACTTCCTTGTCTCTCACACCAACACTGTCCACCGGGACAAATAAGGCTGGATCACCCAAACATATCTTCAAGAGCGATACAAGAAACACAGGATGCACAGAAGCTAATTTTGAAGGCAACTCCAACTTATAAGCAACCTTGCCAATGCGTCTCACTATCGGATATGGGCTGACATAGCAGGGACTAAGTTTTTATTTCTTTCCAAATAGCATCACTCCCTTCGTGGGAGACACCCTCAGAAATACCGAGTCATCGACTTCAAATTCTAACTCTCTTCTATTCACGTCCGCATAGGACTTTTGGTGACTCTGGGCAGTTTTTAACCTGTCTCTTATCAACTGAACCTTCTCCATTGCCTCAATAACCAAGTCTAGCCCTATCATAGCTGCCTCACCAACCTCAAACCATCTGATGAGTGATCTACATCTCCGCCCATAAAAAGCCTCAAACTGTGCCATCTGGATACTGGAGTGATAGTTGTTATTGTAATCAAAATCGATCAGGGGCAAGTGATCATCCCAGCTACCTTTGAAGTCCATCATGCATGCTCTCAACATGTCTTCGAGAGTCTGAATTTTCCGCTCTTCTTGACCATTCGTTTGTGGGTAAAATATTGTGTTGAGCTTTATTTGCATACCCAATCCTTTTTGGAATGACCTCCAAAACTGAAAGGTAAATTAAGCACCTTGTTTGAAATGATTGATAAGGGCACTCCATGTAATCGGACTTACTCGCGGATATATAGTTTGGCATAATCCTCTGCCAAATCATTGTTTTGACCAGAAGAAAGTGAGCAGCCTTAGTCAACCTGTCTACCACAACCCAAATGGAGTCATATTGTCGACGAGTACGAGGAAGACCTGAGATAAAATCCATATTAATTTCTTCCCACTTCCATGTAGGAATGCAGATATCCTGAAGTACACCTCCCAATCTCTGATGCTTAACTTTTACTTACTGACAGTTCGGACATTTGGCTATGAATTCTACAATATTCTTCTTTATTCCATTCCACTAATAGATTTCCCGTAAGTCATGGTACATCTTGGTGGCACCTGGATGGATAAAATACCTGGATCCATGAGCCTCATGCAACATCCATCTCCTCAAATTGTCCACGTCCGGTACTCACAAGAGACCCTGGTACTGAAGCACACCATCTCCCCCTTAGGAAAAGACCTCCACCTTCTGATTTTGAATGGCTTCCTTCAACTTTACCAAAATAAGGTCCTCATTTTGTCTAGCTTTCACATAAGTCACCAAGGACAATTCTGATCCATTCTGAACCACTACACTGCCATCAGTCGAGTCAACCAACCTAACTCCCAACCTTGCCAGTCGATGCATATCCTTCACCAACTCTTTTTTCCCTTCATCCACATGGAACACACTCTCCATAGAACGTCTACTAATTTCGTTCGCTGCCACATTAGCTTTACCCAGATGATAAAGAACACTCATATTGTAGTCCTTGAGTAGTTCCAACCACCTCCTTTGTTGAAGATTGAGATCTTTCTGCATGAACACATATTGTAAGCTCTTATGGTCCGTAAACACATCCACATGGACCCCATACAAGTAATGTCGCCATATCTTCAATGAGAACACCACTGCAACCAATTCAAGATCATTAGTCAGGTAATTCTTCTCATGGACTTTCAACTATCTAGAGGCATATGCTATCACTTTCTGACGATGCATCAATACACACGCGAGTCCAATTTTCGAAGCATCACAACACACCATGAAACCATCAGTATCCTCCGCTAGAGTCAACACTGGTGCTAAGGTAAATCAGGTCTTCAACTCTTGGAAGCTCTTCTCCCAAGCCTCCGACCATTGGAACTTCACCTTCTTCTGGATCGATTTGGTCAAAGGTGCTGCAGTAGATGAGAAACCCTCAACAAATCTTTTATAGTAGCCGGCTAAACCCAAGAAACTCTGAATATCTGAAGGATTCACCGGTCTAGGCCAATTCTTAACTGCCTCGATTTTCTGAGAATCTACCTTTATGCCCTCACTTGATACCACATGGCCCAAAAAAGGGAGTTCAACCAGAACTCGCACTTGCTGAACTTGGCATATAATTGATGATCCTTGAGTGTCAGAAGCACTTCTCTTAAATGAGTGGCATGCTCCTCCTTGCTCCGAAAGTATATAAGGATGTCATCAATGAACACGATCACGAACATGTCCAGGTATGGCTTGAACACCTTGTTCATCAAATCCATAAAAGTTGTAGGAGCATTCGTTAGTACAAAAGACATAATTACAAACTCATAGTGACTATACCGCGTCCTTAAGGCTGTCTTCGGGATGTCACTCTCCCGAACTCTAAGCTGATGGTACCCGGATCTGAGATCTATCTTTGAGAAACACTTGGCACCCTGAAGCTAGTCTAATAAATCATCAATCCTAGGTATAGGATATCTATTCTTGATAATGACTTTGTTCAATTGCCGATAGTCAATACCCATGCGAAGAGAACGATCTTTCTTTCGGAAAAAGAGAATTGGTGAACCCCATGGGGACTTGCTCGATCTAATGAAACTCTTATCTAACAAGTCCTTCAATTTCTCTTTCAACTATTTTAGCTCGGTTGGATCCATTCTGTAGGGAGGAATAGATATAGGCTACGTGTTGGGAAGAAGATCAATACCAAAGTATATCTCCCGCTTGGGAGGAACACCTGGTAAATCATCAGGAAAGACCTATGGATACTTATGTACTATTGGAACTGACGGGATAGTCGGGGTCTCGAACTCAACATACTTAACCCTAAATAGATGGTATACACAACTCTTAAAAATCATCTTTATGGCCTTAAGGTAGGAGATGAAATGACCTACAGGCACAACTGAACTACCCTTTCATTCTAAGACCTGCTCACTCAGAAATCTGAACTCTACTGCCCGAGTTCTACAATTAGCTGAAGCATAACATTTCAATAGCCAATCCATGCTGAGAATCACATAAAAATCGGTCATGGCTAATTCTATCTAATCTGCTGAGGTGACCTTATGAAAGACTGAGACTAGGCAACCTCTATACAGCCGTCTAGCTATAATTGAGTCACCTACTGGGTAGAAACTGAGAAAGGTTCTGACAAGAATTCGGGACTGACTTCGAAGCTACTGGCCATATAAGGTGTCAAAAAAGACAACGTAGCCCCCAGATCTAACAAAGCATAAACATCAATATGGAAAACTCGTTACATACCAGTGACCATATCTGTGGAGACCTCCTGCTCCTGATAGGATGCTAAGGCATAGAATCTGTTCTAGTGCTGACCCAAGCACTCAAAGTAGTGGAGATCCCCTTGTTCAATTAAANTGACTGCCATCTGTGCTAGTAGATTCCCCCGATGGGTTGAGCGTGCGGGAGGGCTACCGAACTAGAAGCTGGGCCTCGGCCCCAACCTGATCCTGTCTCACTGTTGGACAATCTGTAAGCCTATGTCCGAGCCTCCCACAACCGAAACAAGCATCCGAACCTGCTGAGCACTGGCCTGTGTGCCACCGACCACATCTGCGACAAGCTAGGATGCTAGAATCTGTGGGTCTGCTTCTTTGACCCCTAGAGCCTATTTCCCGCTCTCTCTAATAATGTCTAGGGCTTGATGGCACACGCAATGTTGAATATGCTGGAGAAGATGATCTCTAGTGAGTCTGCTGTTGATATCCACCACTTGACCTCAACTGTGAGAATCTCTGGTCATCGGTCCAGGCCCTCTTGGCTTCCCTCTTTCTCAGATATGCCATCTCCATCTGCTAGGAGTAAAACACTATCTGTGGAAAATCACTGTCCTGGTGGAGCATAGCGGTCTTATAATCCTTGTCCAAATAGCCTGCTACCCCATGGACGAACCTACTTACCCGTCCCCTCCAATCGGCTACCAACTCTGGGCATACTCTTGTACTAACATTCTCCCTTTCTTCAAATTCATGAACTCAGCTGCCTTTAGCTCCCTCATCTCACGAGGGAAGAACCGATCTAGAAAGGCAACATGGAACTCTTCCCAAGTGAAAGGACCTGCTTCGGCGACCCTGCTATCCTTCCATTGGAAAAACCAGATATGCGCAACCCCTTTCAACTGGTAAGAGGCCAACTCAGTGCACTCAAATCCATTCACCCCCATGACTTGGGTGATCTTGACAATCTCATCTATGAACTTATGCGGGTCCTCATCTACCTTGGACCCAAGGAATTCAGGCAGGTTCATCCGCAAGAAGTCTCTCAATCGAGCCTCTATTGCATTGCCATTCTGTAGAACATGTGCAACGTCCTACTGATTGACCTGAGTGGTCAAGGCCTGCACAAGCATCTAAATAGTGGTCTAGAACTCAGCATGAGCAACTGGCTCCGGTGCCTGGTGCCCTTGAAGTGGTGGGGCTTGCTGGTGCCCATTACCGTTGCCATCCTTTTGGTCTTCACCATTCCCATTCATCCTACCATTCATTCTTCGAGGAGCCATGATTCTACAATCGCGGATGGCACGAATTAGAAGGATAGAGAGACTTTTCATCGCACGACATAGATCATGAAAAAAGGAAACATTTTTCTAAACGTATCGTAGCCTCTTCATCATAAGTATGGCGCACTTCACACCCATGAAAAAGACACTACTTAACGCAGCTTTACGACACCCTAGAACACATCAAACCTATGGCTCTGATACTAAGTTTGTCATGACCCGAATAGAGCCCCGAATCGTAACATGGGAGAAGGAGCCCCGGGAGACCCCAAGTCAACCCATGGCATAAGTATATATCTAATCTCAATCAAGAAACTGAATAATCGATAAAATACTAATAGAGGAAGTCGAACTTGAACATAACATTAGAATACGAAATCCGAAGCTGAATACATACATATGTCTAAAAAGCCTCTAATCATGACGAGTTGATGGGACAAGACCCCAACTAACTCAAGAAAACTGAAACTGAAATACATAAAGGAAAAGCTGAATTGTCCGGTCCTCAGGAAATGAGGACTCACCCACAATTAGAATGCTAATTCTGATACGCTGACTACGAGCGAGGCTAAACCTGGGAGCTGGGTCCTGTATCATGAAATGATACATCATAGAT
>JACEIK010006791.1:0-13227 GCA_018107945.1 Datura stramonium | reverse complement strand
TTTCAATAGTAGAATCATAATCAAATCATATCCATGTATAGAAATAGAAGATTCATGCACTTGGGTTAAAACCCCATAGATTAGACATAGAAGTTCATACTTTAGAGAGGGATTGGGCATGGGTGTGAAAGAAATCACCCATTCATAACCCTATATACCTATTGGTATATGATTCTAACACTTCTTTATATGCCCAATAGGAAATTGAAAAGAAATTGATGAATGCTAATCTTGATCACCCTCTCAAGTCTTCTACCTTGCATGCATGAATGAATGACAACTAAAATGAACGTAACCCCTTTTGAAATCACTATTCATAACTCAAAACGTTGTAGTTTAGGCCCTAGGAACTTAATATTTATGAAAAAGCCCTTACAAAATTTGCAGAAAATAACTTTCTGGTGGTCCTAACGAGGGACCTCACGACTCGTGGTCCCAGGTCACCACTCGTGGAGCTAGTCGTGAGGTACACTACCTGTGCCTCGACTAAATCTTTCCCTGCATGGAAAAGACTCACCCCATGAATCGTGGGTACAAACCATGACTCGTTGGGTCCTTCAGTGATGTCCACTGCCCCCTTTTTCTTTTCTTTTCTTTTCCCTCTCCCCACGGCTAAACTGATGATTCATGGGACCTAACCACGAGTTTTTGTCATGCCCGTGGGGTCTCACTTCTCAATTTTTCAATTTCCTTCCCTGGCCTTTTCTACAAGTAACATCACGACTCGTGGGTTGACCTCACTAGTCTTCCCACCTACTCATCCTGAGTCTACTACAAAATTTCAACTTTTTCTTTGTTTCAACTCCCAGGTCTGATCTTTGGGCTTCCGGGTTATAACACTAACTTTGAAAATCTTATAGAAATAAACTAAAATAGAACTAAATCCTCATCCTCAAAAGCGGAGGACTCACCGATAGCTAATGCTGTTGAAATAGTCTTAAGGGAATTATTGACGTTGCTGTGTCTGAGAACCTGAACCTATATCATAATACGATACAACTTAGAAAATATGCACCAGTACTATGAATCTAATGAGTATGCAAGATGTAAGTAAGAGGAGTAGAAATACATGACTAAACTGGAGACAGTGAATATAACTGTAACGCAGGTACTGACTGAAGATCATAACTACATATTGAAATTTGAATAACTGAGCTAAACTGAAGATTGTGACTGTTCTGGACTGAGCGGTACTGAACTATACAGTGGGACACCATGGGAGAGACAATAACCGACATGTAACCACGTGAGCTAAATGTAGAGTCTGATGTATGCCCCCCATCGCAGAAGGCCTACTATACCTCACCAAGGTATAGTAGCTAAAATGGGTGATCAATGTTCGATGCCCATTCAGGCTAGTAACCTATGGTGGCAACGTCGTTCTAGGAACATGGGTGCGCTAAACCCTGGAACACTCGGTGCTAAGTCCTACTCCAACTAGAAATTCTAACTGTGACTACTAGGCTAATAGCTTGAACCTGATGTCCCAAGACTTAAGTCAGGAATACTTATCTAGAAGTAACCTGATAGTCTGAAGGTCCTGATAAGTGAAACTAAGGGTTCTAAGACTGGCTACAGCTGCTTTAGCTGAAAGCATTGTAACCATTAATGAACACCTTGACAATTGATAACTGAGTCTATGGAGTTTTACTGAACTCCTCAAGAGACTGAGCGTAGTCAAACTGATCAGTTGACATTTTTATAAGATATTGAAAAGGCTAAGTACTGACTGGGACTAAACTATCAATAATTCAACTTCTGGTTAATCTAACTGTACTATTCTGTTGATTACCAGGACTATCAGAATCAAGCAAGGTTTGTATCTATACAATTATTCAAGACTCTTCAAATCACATTTACAGACCAGGGTAAACACATATTTTATGGGAAGAGATCAACATGCATTATAAATAATAATAACCTTCAGGAATTCAGAAAATCATCACAAGAAGGAAGTTCATAGTCTAACTAAAGCACAACCATAGTGTTGATCTATAAATTACTATAATATGATAGAATTTCTGTAAGGGTTTTCGGACACAAGGGAAGAGTAGTTCCCTTGCTAAAATCTCACATACTTGGAGTGATGTGTCCACCTAAGAGATTTCTTGAGAAGTCTGAGGAGAACTGAAACCCTTGATCTTGCTCTGCACTTTTAGCCTGAGTTTTTCTACGTATGAACTTGAGAGAATAAGAGGAATGAGAGAAAACATCGACTAACTCCCCTAAATCCCCCTGAAAATAACCCCATAACGATGTAATGTAGGCATTAAAATAACTAGAAGCTACAAAAATGCCCTTGGAATACAGACTATTAAAATCCAGCTGCCATCACAATGAGGGACCTAACGAGTCGTTAGGTCACTGGACGACTCGTTGCCTCCCCTCATTGCCACTAGCAGTTTTTCCTCCTTATAGAGCTTAATTGACTACTCCATCTAATGATTTTTCATGACTCCTAATAGATCGTTTCACCACACGTCACGACACTCTAAAACTCAAGTTTTTCAACCATCCATCTCGCCCCATGGGACACCTAACCACTCATTAGGTGTCACAACGACTCAGTGCCACCACACGTCATTATTAATGTAATTTTCCCTCCTCTTACCCCTTCCAGACAATGACTCGCTTGACAAGTCATGAAGTGGTACCATGATTCGTCACCCAACTCGTTAAGTCCCCAAGAAATCCCAATATTCCCCAACTGAGGCAAACATGATAGGTCACTTAACAACCTGTCAAGTTACACAATGAGTCACTCCACGACTCGTTCCGTGACCTGGTGCAGGTTTTCCTGTTTTCTTCATTTCCGTTCCCTTTTTTGATCTTAGGGACTTTTCAGTTGTTACAATATCTCCCCCTTTGAACATTTGTCCTCGAATGTAGAATAAACATACTGGAAGGCTGAGCATAGAACTGGAAACTCGAACTAAAGACTAATAACTGATTTTCTAGAGGAGTGACTGACTCTGAACTAGGATAGGCTTACTAGCTAAGTCGATGCAACTAGGGTGCACATTTAAAACATGAACAGATCTGATGAGTACGGAACAGAATAGAGTACTGGGGAGGGATTTAATACCTGATTCTGAAGCTGAACTGGAAGGGAAAAAATCAGGATATTTAGCCATCGCGTCTACTACTGCTTCCCATGTAGCAACCTCAACTAGCTGGGTTCTCCACAAAACCTTTATTGAAGCGACCTCCTTATTCCTCAGCTTACGAACTTGCCGGTCTAGGATTTGAACTGGAACTTCTTTGTAAAAGATGTTTGCCTTTACACAAACACTCTATAGAGGTACTATTGAGGTTGCATCACCAATGCACTTCTTTATTAATGACATGAAAGACTGGGTGCACTAATGCTAACTCTACAGGTAATTCTAACTCATAAGTCACCTTGCTAATGCATCTCAGGATTCTATAAGGTCCAACATATCTTGGACTGAGTTTTTCTTTTTTCCTGAACCTCATCAACTCTATCATAGCTGAAATCTTTAGGTAAACCCAATCATCTACAGCAAACACTAGCTCTCTTCTCCTCACATCTGCATACGATTTTTGTCGGCTCTGGGCTATTTTCAACCTTTCTCTGATAAGCTGAACATTTTGCATATCCTCATGAACTGAGTCTGGTCCTATTATGGTAGCTTCACCAACTTCAAACCATCTTATAGGAGATCTACACCTCCTACCATACAATCCCTTATACGGGATCATTTGGATGTTGGAGTGGTAGCTGTTGTTGTATGCAAACCCAATGAGAGGTAGGTGATTATCCCAACTCCCCTTGAAGTCGATCACACAAGCTCTCAACATATCTTCAAAGGTCATAATAGTCCTCTCATCTATTAAGTTGTCTTCTAATCTATCTGTGAGTGAAAAGTGTTGCTAAGCTTGACCTAAGTGCCAAGTCCCTTTTGAAATGATTTCAAGATATACAAGGTGAACTTAGTACCTCTATCTAAAATGATGTACAAGGTAACTCCATATAGTCTTAATAAAAATTTAATGTGCAGTCTAGCATAATCCTCAGCGGAGTCTATAGTCTTAACTGGTAGAAAATGTGTTGACTTAGTCATTTGGTCTATAACCACCCAAATTGAATTGTGTTGTTGGCGAGTACGAGGCAAACTTGTGATGAAGTCCATATTCACTTCCTCCCACTTCCAAGTAGGAATACTGATATCCTGTGTCATACCCCCAGGACTCTAATGTTCAACCTTAACCAATTGGTATTTCGGACACTTAGCTAAAAAATTCTGCAATGTCATTCTTCATGTCGTTCCACCAGTAGATTTCCCGTAGGTCATGATACATTTTAGTGTCACACCAATGAATAGAATATATGGAGCTATGTGCTTCTTCTAGTATTCATTGTTTCAAGTTGTCTACCTCTGAAACACACAATCTGCCCTGGTATCGAAGTATACCATCTCCCCATTTGGAGAAAGCCTCCACCTCCTTTCTAAGAATTGCTTCCTTTAACTTGAGTAAGATGGGGTCTTCGTCCTACTTTGACTTAACCTATACCACCAATGAGGATTCTGACCCACTCTATATTACAACTCCGCCCTCAATTGAATCAACTAACTGCACTCCCAATCAAACTAACCTATGGATATCCTTTGCCAGCTCTTTTATGCCATCTTCAACATGAAAAACGTTTCTATAGACTTCCTACTTAAGCCATCAGCCACTACATTGACCTTTCCCAAGTGGTATATTACACTCATGTCATAATCATTCAATAGTTCCAGCCACCTCCTTTGATGAAGGTTCAAGTCCTTCTGACTGGACACATATTGAAGGCTTTTGTGGTCAGTGAAAACATCCATGTGGACTCCATAGAGGTAATGTCTTCATATCTTCAAAGAAAATACCACCGCTTCTAATTCAAGATCATAAGTTGGGTAGTTCTTCTCATGAACCTTGAGCTATCTGGAGGAATAAGCTACCACCTTACCCCTTGCTTCAAGACGCAACCAAGGCCAACTTGGGAAACATCATGATAGATTATGAACCCATCTGTTCCTTCTAGCAACTTCAAACTCGGAGCTATAGTGAGTTGAGTCTTCAATCTTGAAAACTCTTCTCTCAAGAGTCTGACCACCGAAACTTCACCTTTTTCTGAGTCAGTTTGGGCAAAGGGGATGAAATGGAAGTAAACCCTTCTACAAACTATCTATAATAACCTATTAAACCTAAGAAACTCCTGATATCTGATGGAGAAGTATGTCTTAGCCTATCTTTTACCGTTGCTACCTTTTGAGGATCTACCTCAATGCCCTCACCTGAGACTACATGACCGAGGAGAGCCACTGGCTTTAACCAGAATTTACACTTATTAAATTTAGTGAACAACTGACGATCTCTAATAGTATGCAACACTATCCTTAGGTGGTTAGCATGATCCTCCTTATCCCTCGAGTAAACCGAGATATCATCCATGAATACAATGACAAACGCGTCCAGGTACGGCTTCAATACCCTATTCATCAGATTCATAAATGCTGCAGGAGAATTGGTTAGTCCAACAAACATATTAATAAATTCGTAGTGACCATACTGAGATCTAAAAGTTATTTTAGAAATGTCACATTCCTTGACCTTGAGCTGGTGGTATCCCAACCTGAGGTCTATCATGGAGAAACAACTAGCTCCCTGAAGCTGATCGAACAAGTCATCAATCCTGGGTAGAGGATACCCATTTTTTACTATAATTTTGTTCATTTGACAGTAGTAGATGCACATTCTGAGCGTACTGTCTTTCTTTCGCACAAACAACACTAGAGCACCCCATGGAGAGATATAGGGTCTAATAAAACCCTTATCTAGAAGGTCTTTTATCTATTCCTTCAACTCCTTAAGCTTAGCTGGAGGAATTCTATAAGGAGAAATAGAGATGGGTTGGGTGTCTAGAAGAAGGTCTATACGAATGTCTATTTCTCGCTCGGGAGGGACTCCGGGAAGATCTTTGGGAAAGACGTCAGGAAATTAGCTTACAACTGGAATTGACTGAATAGTCGAGGTCTCGGAACTAGAATTCTTGACCCTAACCAAGTGATAGATGCAACCTTTTGAAATCATTTCATAAACTTAGCATACCGGGGCATCTGAAGCAATGAATCCACTAAAGGTATATTAATAGACAATTTACTAAACATCTCTATGAATTTCTGGAACTGATTGTCTTCTTTTTTCTTGGCTAAACTCTGGAGATACCGAGGTGGGATCCTAGGGTCTTGGCTTATGTCGGGTACAACTTCTTTGCTCATATACTCCTCTTCTACCTTTTTGTTGTCAATATCAACTCCTCTATTATCAAGTGCATTGGTATCATCAACAACATTTGGTGCTCTTGGCACCTCATCATCCACGTCATCTCTTGGTTTTAGTTCAACAACATTTTTGGGCTTCACCCACATCTTCTAATACTTTGCCACTTCTAGTCACAGTTGCCATAAAATGGCCTTCTTTCTTCTAGTTGGGTACGGTGTCACTAGGAAGTGTCCCCTTCATGTAGGGATTAATTTGGGAAGACAAATGATTCATTTGGACTTCCAAGTGGTTAATTGATGCCGAGTGGGAGTTTACTGTTTGGGCGAGGTTCGAAACCTCCCCTTTTAATTCCTTGACTCCACTATCAGGTGATTCCACTCTTTTGAGTACTTGAGCCAGCCTCTCCTCAATCATGGAGCATCCCACATTGCTTACACCAGGTTGTGTTTTGGGATTGTCATCCTTTGGAGGGGGTAAGTATCGGTTTGGATGCGATGATAATGTTATCCTACACGATTTTGATTTCCCCATCTTTCATTGTGATCAACCCAACCCTGATTGTATTTGTTCCTCCAACCTTGATTCTCCTCCCTTTGTCACTAAGAGCATTGATTCTCACCTTGGTACCCTGGGCGAGAACCCCCCATTTGATTTTCCATTAATTGGCCCTCCTATTTGTTCCTAGGTGGCGAGGCTTCTCCTTCATATGGCATTGGACCTTGAGTCCCCATGACATTGGTGCTCTTAGACCCAATCCCCGTCACATGCTTCATCAACAACTCAATATGGGTTATCATTTTTGCCAGAGTCTCATCTCACTCTTCATCCCTTTTTCTCATCTTGGCGGTCACAAAATTTGAGCCCACACCATTCAGATGTACTTCAGTTTCCCTCATGTGCCAATATTGGTTCATTTTAGTCATCTGATCCAACAAAGCTCTAGCTATTCCATAGGCTAGTCCATAAGATATCCACCTGCCCAGTTGTTTTCCATAGACTTGTTAATGGAGTCTAAAGAACAATAAAAACTTTGAAGGAGCACTCCATCCGGAAGCCCATGATTGGGACAAAGAGTCACTTTCTACTTGAACCTCAACCAAGCCTCATGTAAAGGTTAACCCGGTGTTTTCCTGAAATTGGTGATATCACATCTTAGCTGCAACATCCTCGAAGGAGGAAAAAATCTGTCCAAGAAGGCTTCGGTTAATTCTTTCCATGATGTTATACATCTCGGAGGGATCTCGTCAAGAAAAGTGGTCGCTTTCCATGTCAAGAAGAATGGAAAGAGCCTCAATCTGATAGACTCTTGGCTTATATTTGTAATGTTAAATGGTTGGAAAATCTCAATAAAATTTTGAAGATTTCGATTTGCATCTTCACTTGGCTGACCACCAAAGAGTCTTTTTATCTGTAGCAGGTGTAGCATTGTACTAGTCACATGGAACATCGCATTCCCCATAGTGGTTGATAGGCGAATGTCACCTTCTATGTCTGGCATCATCGGGTCATCATCTTTGTTGTCCATATGACCATCCATGGAACCCTTTTTAGATTGTTGGCTAATATCGTCATCCTATAAAGGTACACTAAAACAAAACAATTGTAAAAGCAAAACACAAGATGCTAAATTAATTTTACTCAACAATCAACTAAAGGCTATCTAATGGCATTTCACCGTAACGACGCCATTTTATATAATGTTCAAATTCTCTCCCTGTAAAGAGAGAGTGTAAGCGGTCATTGGAAAAACAAATATACTCGATAAATTTTCGGGTCGAATCCCACATAGAATGCGCTTAGATGGCATGAAAGTTGTCTATCAAATCAAACTAAAGAGCACCATTGTATTGAAAACAAGAAAGTAATGTTTGGGGGTTTGCAATATTACAACTTAAATGCAATAAGTTACTGATCAATCAACATGATAACCAACTTGAAATACAAATGTGAGAAAGAGATAGGGTATTCTTTTTAATGGGGCATCAATTGGATTGGAACTAAATAGACAATCAGTTAATTACTCCTAATTATAAATAGTTATGGATGAAGTGACGCCCGATGTTTCTTAACCATAGGATTGTCTTTTGCCTCGGGTTTTCTCAAACCCCGAGGTTCCAAAAAATAAATCCATTAAGACTTTGATCAGATTTGAGCTATTTATAGCCTCAAATCCCTCATGGGTTCATGTCCATGGGTTTTAGCTATATGTAGCCTAACCCCACATAAAAATACTCAATTACCCACCAATGCTTTTTCATCTATATTTAATTTCTCTTTTTTAAGAAAAAATCAAATAAGTAATAAATACCCACGTTTGCAACTATGGGTAAATCTTCTATAAATTGGGAGAAACAATAGACTTATAATAAATTAATAACTAAAAGATTACTAAAGCAATACCCAATCCAATTTAACCCCAATTCATGAACACACCTCTAGCAGGGAGATTTAACTACTCATTGATGAAAAATACACAATTATATTAACAATCAACATCATCACATTCATCATCAACAGATAAATTTAAGCTCACATATGCTTTTCAATGGAGGTTTTTGTACCTTCAAGAAGAAGAAGATATGCAAAAAGCTATTCAATATGCTCTACTTTCCAC
The DNA here is from genome assembly GCA_018107945.1 of Datura stramonium. NCBI lineage: Eukaryota > Viridiplantae > Streptophyta > Magnoliopsida > Solanales > Solanaceae > Datura > Datura stramonium. The sequence goes on along the minus strand of JACEIK010006791.1, from coordinate 4,328 downwards.
TCTCTAGAAATCAGGTAAAGTATCTCTTGTACTTTCCAAAAGAATGAACAGAGATAGGTCAAAATTCTCCTAAATGTTGGTGCTGGATGATTTTGCTCTTTCTGCAGGCGGTGTCATTTGTGAGTCACCGGCATTCCCCCGGTGTCCATCTGCAGAATGCCGCTACGTCGAAGGTGCATGGGCAGTGAATCATGGGTCCAATAGGCGCTAGCACCGGTGATTCGCAAGTGTTGATCCGTGTACTACCGGTGCACATTCCACTCTGGTCCAGTAGCTTCTGTGTTCTATCCGGCGTTTCCCCGGCTCTATTTGGTAGAGCATCGGTCCCATCCAGTCAAGTTGTAATTCTCTTCCTCTATCCCATGCTTTTGACCAATTTTTTTCTTTCTCTCCTTAAATTAAATACTTGCAAAATAAAAGAGAAAGAATAAAAAATCCTCGTAAATGATTTGGAAACTAAGCAAATGCTAATGTCTAAAAGCCTAATGAGTTGGTAAATAACCAACTCATCAAAGCATGAGTTAGACTCAGACTCTTATAACTTAGTACTATTTATGCAATTTTGAGAGATAAAGAAATGTAACCATTCGTAAATACAATGTAGCCTCCTCATTTTAAGTGTTACTCATAAAACACCCATAAGCAAGACTCTATTAGACACGGCTTGTAGACATTCTAGGACTCAATATTCTCTAATACCAAGTCTGTCATGCCCCAAACATAGGGAGGCATGACCGACACCCAGTTGTCATGACCCGAACATAGGTTTAGGCCTGGACATGGAACCCAGAACCACGAATGGGCCCAATTAGACCCATGGCATGAACATGATAGTTATAGAACTATATATCAAGCAAAAATTGATACTTAAATATAAATAGGTAGAACTCTAAATGAAAAAACATCTAGCCAACGGTAATATCATAAAACTGAGTCTGAAGCTGAATATACAAATTTATGTTTGAAGAGCCTCTATTAACTGATGAGATGCTAGGAGAAGCCCCCAGCTATCTCTAAGTCTGAAACAAACTAACATAATTACACTAAAAGATAGATGCTCTCGGTGGAAGAGGACTCACATAAACTAGGGTTTGAGCTGGAACGGAAGCAGGACTAATAGTGTCGCTGAGCCTAATCACTATGACCTATATCATGAAATGATACAAGATAGGGTATTTAGATAGTATTTGGAATGTACTGAGTATGCAAGGTATGTAAAACAAACAGAATAAGTATAACTAAAATCATGCACATAACATAAATCATAAGATCATGAGAGTAAGGACTACATACTAATATCTGAAAACATTTATAGTCATAAACTGAATTTTCATATTTGAATAGAATGACCAAGCTGAAAATAATCATAAGTCATACATAGATTCATACATGGGTAATTTATAGACATTCAATCATGCTAGATATCTCTTCATGCTTGAAATCATAAACCATAAACTTGACTTTTCATGAACTTGCATAATTGGGCATAATTTTCCAAAATTTGAAATCATGAATTTATAATCAAAATATATATAAAATTTGCCCATGAATCTTACAGCATAACTTGAGACATAGAGGNCTTACAGCATAACTTGAGACATAGAGGGGATTGACCCATAAATAATTTACAGAGGATTTCATAATATTAGGCTAAAACCCCATAAGATCATAAGCTTGATCTAGAACTACAATTCATAGAATTGAGGAAAATTATGAGCATGAGAGTGAAAGGAACCCCTCATTCATGGCCTCACATACCTGGGAGAATTGAATCTACACTTTCCCTAGCAAGCCCAAAGGATTTTTAGAAGAATTTCACGGGTTCTAGGCTTGATCTTCAATTGAGATGTCTAGGCTTGCATGCATGGGAGGGGAATGGTTAGAATAGGATTAGCCCCTCTTAATACACCTCTTTCAGAGGTTAAAATGACGTAATTGAGGGCTTAGGATCTTACGATTTACGAAGACACCTTACTAATTTCGCAGGAAAAATGACACTACCAGTCCTACCTAGGGACATCACGAGTCGTTAGGAGGAGTGATGACTCATGGCCTCCATCGTTCCCATTGAAAAACTTTATCCTCAACTTAAATTTTCCCTATAATGACTGACATGACGAGTTGTTAACCGGGAAGATAACTCATTACATGCTTTTGTTGTCACCACTTGATGTCTCACACCATCCAAGACCTACCAACCAATGAGCCACCTGATGAATCATGAAATGAAACCATGACTCGTCCCTCTATTAATTAGGTTTCCTAGACCTCAGCATTCTCCCAAGTTCTCATGTGCCCCACAGGCTTCCTAACAATTCGTTGAGTCATATGACGAGTTGTTCCTTGACCCATCGCCACTAGTAATACTTCTTCCACATCCAACTCCGTCCTATCCAAAGGACCACTTAACAATCAGTAAAGTTAATTGACGAGTCACTTCAAAGTTCGTTTTGTGACCTAGTGTGTATTTTCCTGTTTTTCGGTTTCAACCCTCGGGTCTGATCTTAGGAACTCTTAGGGAATTTGGAACATACATCCTCGAATATGGGTAAACATACTGAATAGCTTGGGAAAGGAACTGCAATCCAAAATACTAAACATCTGGAGGTGACAACTGACGGAGTGACTGACTCCTAACTGATATACACGACTGAACTAAATTAAGGAATCACACATGCATGCATTGACATGAAAGGAACTAAGATACATGAACTAGACATGAAACTCAATAGAGTATTAAGGAGGAAACTAATACCTCAAGCTGGAACATAACTGGTAGGGAATAATTGTGGGTATCTAGCCATAATATCTTCTTTGTCTTCCCATGTAGTTCCCTTAACAAGATGATATCTCCATAAAACTTTCACTAAGTTTACTTCCTTGTTTCTCAACTTATGAACCTGACTATCAAGTATTTTGACCAAAACCTCCTTATAGATAAGGTTATCCTTCACACCTATGCACTCCACTGGGACAACCAAAGTCGGGTCACCAATGCACTTCTTTAACAACAATACATGAAAAACTGGATGCACCAAAGCTAACTCTGCAAGTAGCTATAACTCATATGCCACGTTGCCAGCTCACCTAAAAATCCTATAAGAACCAATATATCATGGATTAAGATTCCCTTTATTTCCATACCTTATCACACCCTTCATGGGAGACACCTTTAAGAACACCAAATCATCATCGTTAAACTCATGCTCTCTCTATCTAACATCGGCATTGGATTTCTGTCGAATCTAAACTGTTTTCTACCTCTCTCTAATAAGGTGAACCTTCTCCGTAGCCTCATGAACTAAATATGGCCTTATTAGTGTAGCCTCACTACCTCAAACCATCCAATAGGGGATCTATATCTCCGCCCATAAAGAGCCTCAAACGAAGCCATCTTAATGTTGGAGTGGTAGTTTTTATTGTAAGAAAACTCGATGAGAGAAAAATTATTATCCCAACTACCCTTGAAGTCAGTCACACATGCTCTCGACATGTCCTTAAGAGTCTGAATGATCCGATCGGCCTGACCATTTGTCTACGGGTGAAAAATTATGCTAAGCTTAACATGAGTACCAATGCCTTTCTGAAACAATCTCCGAAACTGGGAGGTAAACTAAGTATCTCTATCGGATATGATGGACAAGTGAAATCTGTGCAACTGAACTAACTCCTGAATGTACAATTAAGCATAATTCCCTACTAAATCGGTAGTTTTGACAGGTAGAAAATGAGCTACTTTTGTCAACCTGTCTACAACTACCCAAATAGAGTCATACCGCTGACGTGTGCGAGGCAACCCTGTGATGAAGTCCATATTGATCTCTTCCCACATCCAAATGGGGATACTGATGTTTTGTAGCATACCCGGTCTTTTATGCTCAACTTTCACCTATTGACAATTCAGACACTTCGCCACAAACTCTGCTATGTCCCTCTTCATGCCATTACACCAATAGACTTCCCATAGGTCATAGTACATCTTGGTGGTACCTGGATGTATAAATTATCAGAAACCATGAGCCTCGTGAGACATCCATTCTCTCAATTCATCGATATCCGAAACACATAAATGACCTTGATAACAAAGTACACCATCTCCCTCTAGGGAGAAGACCTCCACCTTTTGATTTTGATCTGCTTCTTTCAACTTCACCAAAACAAGATCCTCATCTTTCCTAGCCTTGACCTCAGTCACCAAAGAAGATTCTAACCCATTCTGAACAATCACACCACCATCTATCGAGTCAACAAGGTGAACCCCTAAACAAGTATGTGTATGGACATCCCATAGAAACGATTTTGGCACTGACCGCCACCCATACCTTATG
>JACEIK010006790.1:51442-84661 GCA_018107945.1 Datura stramonium | reverse complement strand
TTATAAAATATGCCTATAGATCATAAAACAAGTTTTAATTCATGAAAGGAATTGACCCATAGATATATCATAGAGAATTTCACAAGAATTTGAAAAAATCCCATAGATCATGAAACTTGAATTTAGAATAGAAATTTATGGAATTAAGAAGAACTTAGGGCATGAGAGTGAAAGCAACTCCCATTCATAGTCTCACATACCTAGGTTGATGATCCCTTGACTTTCCTTGAAGAGTCCAAGAAGACTAGAAGAGTTTGAAGAAGAACCCTAGTTCCATTCATGAGAGAAAATCTAACTATTGATCTTTTGGAGAAGGTGAGACTTTAGGCTAGGTTAATCCCTTTAATCTAACCTTAGGGAAGCCAAAAATGACGTCATTTAGGAGTTAGAAACATAGGAGATTACCAAAATACCCCCAAACTATCAAAAAAGACCTGGAACCGGCGGTTCCAACGACCAACAAGATGGGTCGTTGGTTGCTACAGCAGCCCATTCTGAGGTTCGTTGTTGCCTGCTGCTGCTTCATTAAACTGCCCATAACTTTTTACCCCAAACTCCAATTGATCCAAGGTTAGATGCGTTGGAAAGAAAACTCCAAGGGCTTCAGTTTGAGGTGTTGAATCATCCAAAAACATTTTGTGAAATGGGAGATATGGTCATTTGAAGTTGAACCTTGTAAGACCTTATACGAACACTCAATCGGTAAGGAGGCTCTTAACTCAACTTTATGCTAGAGGCTCCTTATTACCTTAATTTGCATCTAATACACTTTTTATACTTAGGAATTAATCTTAACACCTTGTTTCCATAAATTCACCGGCTCAGGTCTATCCATATACCTAGAACGGTTCCAAACTTAGCCCGAGAGTTTCAATAAACTAGCAAAACCAATGACCCATACAATGGGTCATGGTAACAAACAACGGACCATTGGTCAGTCCATTGGTTTTCCCCATTCTTCCTTCAAAATTCTCTTAATCTACTTCAACGACCACAAACAACGACCTGTTCAATCAAGCCATGGTCTGTACAATCCCCTTGTGGGTTCTAAGCAATTTCTGACAACTCTCTGGTCGTGAAACAACGAGCACCTTCAACGATCCGTTGGAACTTAGGTTCGTTGTATGATTCTGGTATTATTTTCCTGCTGCAAGCCTTGAGTCTGACCTAAGAAACTTTTGGGGCATTACATATTATTAATTCTCGCTCACACACTCTCTCTCGCTATATATCTATATCTATCTTTTTTACATCTAGATTTTGTAGTAGCAATTTGATGCTTATGGATGAAAATCACTTTTTTGTGATGTAAAGTTTTAGGATCATATGTGGTCAATCAACGACCAAAAGTGCTGCTCATCTCTAAAAGGATAATCTAGGACCAGTTAATTGCTCGTCTCTAAAGAATAATCTAGGACGAACTAGTTGTTAGTCTATAAAGATAATTTAAGACCAATTAGGTACTGGTCGCAAAAGATAATCTAGGACCAGTTAGTTACTAGTGGCTAAATATGCTTAACGACAAGAAAATAAATATTTTGCCGTTACATAAATTGTCTGTTAAGGAAAAGATATGTCGTCTCTAAATATATTTTATAACTAGATTTTTTTTCATCTCCAATAATAATTAATGGCCAGGTTTTTTAACCCGTAGTAGTTAGCCTTTAGCGCCGGAGTCTGTTACGATAGCTGGCGACGAGAATTTTTCCTTCGTAAGTGCTTTTTTGGGACCATATCTGTAGTTTTTAGGACAAGATTTTCCTTCCCTAAAGGCTATTTTTCTTGTAGTGATTGTTGAAACTCAGCAAAATAGAGTTAGTATTGACTTAAATTGGCATTTAAAGATATGCAAACCTCTATGAAATGAAGTACAAATGTATTGCAAAATTCCAACACATCAAGGTACAATTCAATTTGGGTGATTGTGGACAGGCTCACCAAGTACACACATGTTATACTGGTACAAACTGCACTCAAGGAAGCGTAGTTAGCACGAACTTACATCCATGAGATAGTTTGATTACATCGGGTGCTTATTTTCATCATTTCTGTCCGAGGGTTGCAATTCATGACTTTTTATTATTCTTTTTAAAAAGAGTTGGGTGCGCAACTCTAGCTTAGTATGATATTTCACCCGCAAACTGATGATCAGTTTGAGTGGATAATTCAGATATTAAAAGAACAGGTTGAGAGTGTGTGACATTGACTATAGGGGTCATTAGGATGATCTTATAGAAGGAACTTTATGTTTTTGGTCTAGAAATGAAATTGAAAGACCATTGAGGTGTTGGCGTGAGACTTTTAGGGATTGTATAGCACAATTTTTTTTCAAGCGCTATATGGTTACGATATAGCTAACGGCTGTTACATGAAGCCGTTAACCAAGTGACTTATAAATAGTTTGTTGGGTGGTTCCTTTTTTTGTTTCTTTTTTTTTTTTTTGTTGGTGCCTTATTTTTGTCTATTTGAGTTTTTTTCCTGTCTTTTAGGTTCCAAACTCCCCCCACAGTGTAATTATTTTACACTATCTAAAAGTTATCTACCACAATAGATGACAATTCACAACAGAGTACTCAGTTTTAATTTATCTGTTTTAGTTTAACTCAATGTGAAATTTAGAAAAAAAATTAAATTTTTTTATGATTTTTAACATTCAAGGACAAATTTTTTTTAAAAAAATTTTTTTATTTTTTTTATTTTTTTTATATTATAGGTTTTAAATATTTTTTAAAATCTTATTATTTTAAATATGTCATATAAAATATTGAATATAAAGAATTATTACATATAGAAAATGATATTTTTTAAATAAATTAAAAATGAAAATAAGATAAATAAATTAAAATTGAAGGAGTATAATAAGCTGTAAAATAGAGTAAAAATTTTCACTGAAGTTAATAGTGTATATAAATTACCCTACGCCAATTGCTCGAGGAAAATGGCCACAACTGCTAACTACTTTCGGTTGAGATTTTATGAACTCCTCCATGTGAACCTTTTATTGAGAAATTTAGTGTTATTGTTTAAATTTAGATATAATGAAAATATTAAAAGGTATTTTATCATTTATAAGCTGTACTAATTAAGTTTGTTGGGAACGAAAATTCATTTTGTTAATCCCATTTTCTTATACAATCACCTTTCTTTATAATCTTAATTTACAAATGAAACAGCACACTTATTTGTTTTTCTTTAAATATGAATAATATCTGCCTTTATTGACTGCAAATAAATATCAAATTTTTTTAATAATAATTCATAGAGAATGAAATTGCATATTATCATATTGAATAAGTTTTACTGTAAACAGATAACTAAGTAGTAAAAAGCAACAACTAGTTTTTGTTATAAGTAGCTAAAAACAACAGCTAAGTAGATTAAGGACCCTGTTTGTGGAAGGGACCGTCGGGACAAAATGGTGGGGCAGGAAAACACCTAACCAATGAGCGTATCTGGCAATCGAGTAGTAATCAATGTACCGGAAGTGCAATTTAGGTGATACTTTTCTACTGTGGAGGGTGAATTTTGAATTTCCAAAATTTATATACACTTATTAAACAAAGAAAAATATATACTAAATGATATTTGATTCTCTTGAAATTCAAATTTTATATAATTATCACTTAATTTTTAATTATATATATTATTAATTTGTTTTATAATATAGATTCAACAGGGATACAAAATAAATTCCTGTTCCCACTGTTACAATATATGCACTTTAAGTTCTCTTATAAAGTGGAAAGATGCATGCATGATAATGATTGACCAGAGTCAATGCTTCTCTTTTCTCAAAATATCTGCCGTATCAAATTATATATATTTTAATTAATATTTTAATATTTTTTATCATAATAATATAAAAGAATTACATTTTTATAATATTTTTTATAATTATAGTATCCGGAATCAAAATTACATGCCCCTCGATCACTCTTACAAAATATCTTTTACCTCTTATTAACAAAATTTTAATATTATAATATTAAATTATATAATTTAATTTATGTATAGAAGATTAGTTATATTGAATTTTTAAAACATAAAATGTGAAAAATATTTTGGAAGGGAGAAAAGTTGCATTCACTGTTGGAGTTGGGTCCGTTTCGACTTGGTTGGTTGCAATCTTTGATTTAATGGGGCCTGCTTTCCAGGTGACGACATCTGACAGCTACGCAGGCTAAACAAAGACTGGAAAAGGAAAAAAGGGAGGAGAAAGGCCTATCCTTTATATTGCTTTTGCGGGTTCATAAATAAATACATTTTTCATATTTATTAATTACAATAACTACTTTTTATTTTATTTTAATTATTATTTTAAAAAACGTACAAAATTTAAAATCATAAATTAAAATTAATATTTAATAAATAATTTTTGAAAAAAACAGTAAAAATGACACTAAAATAGTATCCTACGTTGAATAAAGTTGCTGAATTATAAAATGGATGTGTGGCATTAAAAACCCCTAGACCAAAGTTGCCCCACTACAAAATACATTGTGGACCACTCTAATTTTAATTGTTTGATTATAAATTCCACTATTACCTCCTGTCAATTTACCTTATAATACCTCAAACGTGGTCTAATGCCTTGCAATGGTTCTGGCACAAAATAGAAATTAATTAAGTAAAATATTAATGAATATAAAAATGTAGGAACTAAAATTATATCATAAAATGTATGACAATTTCAAGTAGTAATCTAGATAATCCCATCAACATAACAAATTGTTATTTACATCAGATGGTAAGAGTCCGTAAATTTGAACTTTTGAAATCAGTCAATTTTGATTCAAGTCTAAAAAAGGACCAAGTTCAGAAGCACAGAGACCACTAAATGGAAATTTTAGCTAAAATTATTGTACATGATGTAAGTCAAAGTTATATCAAGATCATTTATAAGAAATCGAGCTTAGAATCTTCAAGCTCTATAAAGACTATTCATGAAGAGGAATTTGCTCTGAACATACTCTACGTCAATTCTGAATTTTTATGTCATGATGGTTGCTTCTAAAGAAGAAAGAGAGGCCTAATTCGCAACTACAAGAGTCCACTTTTGAGTTATTTTTGCAATTTACTTGTAAGCTACTTTTGTTTTATTTTTGTAATAAGTTAGCTTAAACTATAAATAGTTGATAATAGCTCATTCAAACTTAGTTTTTGATGAATATTAAATTGTCTTCTCTTAAGAAATTTTGAGAGTTTCAGAAGCTTGGATGATGCTTGTTTAATAGGTGGATTGAAATATGAATATCAATTCCCTAAGATTCATTTCTAGTTTAGGTACTTGTCTCGAATTTCTAACTTATCGAAGATTTTGATTTTCGTACAACTATTACTATTTTCACTAATTTTTATTCTGTATCTATCTGCTACATTTATTTCTTGTTCTAATATTAGGGTTTCTAATTCCTTGTTTGAATTATCATTAGGTATCAAAAGCTAAGTTTAGATTTGTTCCCACAAATCTAATCTTGCATTTGACAAAAAAATTGAAAATAAATCAGTCCAAAATAAAAAGATCTGCTTAGTTCTTATTTTTGTTTGTTATAGTTGACACAGATTACTATTCTAGTGTTCTTTGAGTCTAAATACGAAATTTCAAGTTGTTTGGAATTGGCTGGATGATTTCACTATTGTTGAGTTTGAAAACTTAAAATGGGCTTGAAGATTGATTAGGAATTTGAGCTTCATAGTTTTTGGGCTTTCTTTTACCTAGTAATAAGGAGTAAGAATCTGAAATTGGAAAATTCTAAGAAGATTTGAAGGATGTTGAAATTTGAAATTCAAGAGTGTTCTTGGTGTTCTTTCAAATGGTTCTTGGTGAAGAATAGAAAAAAAGTACAAGTTTGATCTAAAACCTCAATTGGAAGAGTTGGAAAATATTTTCTTCCTTTTGCCCAAAAATGTGGAAAACTAAGAGAAGTGGGCCTAAGAAGATCCAAATTTCAGCCCTACGTGTCCCCCCAGCCTCAACCCTCCGTTGTCCACATGCCTCATCCCTACGTGGCCCACGTGTTTCAGCCACGTGATCTTCGCTCAATTTGGTAGCATCGAACTACCAACATAACCCTATGTGACCCATGTCTGCCACCCATGTAGCTGCTATTGGAAACGTGAAGCATTGTTGGTGGCCATGTTTCCCATCATTTGGTCACGCTCCTGATTCTCTTTATCAAATGATTCATAGTTGCGGCACCAATATTGATACCCCAATGACTTTCCAGCATGCCAAGCTTGATTATGTTTGGTGATCCTATCTAAAATAGTGGCAATATGGTTATAAGTTTTTTCCATAAAGCTTCATCGGCTGTATTATTATCTATGATTATGTGAGAGGATCCAATCCCATGTAGAACTTTTCAAAAAAGATATTCTCTGGGAACCCATGAGTTGGGGCTCACCAATATTGTTTGAATCTTTCCCATGCTTCAAATAGTTGTTCCCGATAGTCGTTGAAGTGAAATATGTTATCTCATTGCTCAACATTACTGGGGAACCATTTCTTTAGGAAAATATTTACCAATTCTCCAAGTATGGATGAATTGCGGAAGGCAATGTCACCAATACGAGCCTCCCCGCAAAGTGAGTACTTGAATACCCTAGCTGAAAGCATCATTAGAGACATTACTTTGTTTATGCATATTACATACCTCCAAGAAATTTTTTAAGTGTTGGTGCAGGTCTTCATCGGTGAAATTATAGAACTGACCCTCCACTTTGAGCATTGTGTATATGCTCCTATTTATTTTGAGTGTGGGAGCATTCACTCGGTGTGGTACTATTACACTTGCATAATTAATGTCATCATTTGCCTTCGCAGAATATGTTTTTTCACCTCACCGGTGGAAGAGCACCATAACACACTTCTGTTTCACTAATCACAGCAGACAAAGTGTGACAGAATTGATAAAGACTAAAAATCAAAATATTATTTAGTAAATACAATTGCTTGTGTCACACCCTGAATCTACACCCTGGATATTGACCGACACTCAAATTATATAGTGATCCAAGCGAACCTTTAGCCTAACTTACTATTAGCTGAGAGCATAATAAAATATAGTGGAAGTAATAATTGTATGGGATCAATAAAATAAACTAAGATTTATTAACTGAAATTAAAATCAATATTATAAAGTAACATTATTTACTCAACTCTAATTCTATCTATGAAGCTTTTATAACTGAAGAATAGTCAAGCCGGAAAATAGCTTCTACGGCTACCTCAAGCTCTATAATAGTAAAAATAACTCGAATGACTGGGACACTCCGAAAGTGCAGGGAGGCTTCGCCAAAAATTAAATGATAGTGAAGTCTTAGCACTACGTGGGCTGTTGATCCTATCTACCTAGTCTACATCAGTAATAAGATGCAGCACTAAATGAGCCAAGTACAGGAATATATGGTATATAATAAGGCTGAATGAAATAAAAGTTAAGCAAGAGTATTCGAACCAAAAGGATAAACTAAATGAAGTAATATAGCTGAAACTGAAGCTCTACATGATGCATAAAATACAATATGATCAATGTGTGAAATAATTATGCAATAAAACTGTGCATCAAAACAACAATCTCTGAAAATACATACAAAAATGTAAAACTTTAACTTGGTTGGGAGTTTCTCATAATCGATACCATCATGAATGAGCACATAATACACAACTATCTCGCCTGCTGGCAGAGCCGCTCAAAGCCTTGCCAGGGCAGAGAACGATCACAATCTAAGAATCCATAACTTAAGTCCTTACCTAGGGATTATCTTTGAGGAGTCACTCTAACCAATGGAATGATCCTATCCTATATTGGTTACATAAAAATTCTGGGGCTTACGAGTTATCTGAATTCTTCACCCAACTTAGTGATAAATAATCCTCCAAAACATATGCTCATATAATTATGCCTATCTGAGGCATCTTTAAAAATACCTTTTATTAGAATTTTAGCTATAGATATAATAGATATTTTAAAAATCTTGTTGAGCCTTTCACTCAAAATCAGAAGTTGCAATGAAGAGCCTTGGCTCAAAACATTCTTTTAAAAATTTGGAATCTTCTATACTCCAAAATTTCTTTGAAAACTTATGAGCTTCTATGCTCAAAACATCTCATGAGTTTCAAAAACAAGACTTTACTGTAGCTTTGAGAATCATGGTCAAAATCATACTTTCTTTCTAAAAATCTTTTCATAGGAACTCTTTAAAAATTTGCTCACTTTGTCAACACATGCAATTAAACTCAAATCACAATACTTTCAAAATCATGACTTTCATGCAATGGGGTTCATGAGATAAGAGACATGAACAACATTAATCCTTGAATAGGAGTTTAGACTAATTAAATCCTTGAATAAAGTTTTTAGGAATCCCAAAATATTTTGGTTTAGAGATAAAATATGAAAAGTTACTAAAATACTCCTGTATGAACTGCTTGGAAATTCTGTTCGTAAGTGATGACGGGTCACACCAATGGTCCTTGGTTGTCGCCACGACTGTGGTAACCAGCTGTTACCGGGCTGGAATAGTCTTGCTCAATCTCTTAACTTCATCTCATGGGTCATCATCATCACAACGAGTCATTATATCCATCATTACCTAAAACCATATTGCATACTCTCTGAGTCTTATCTACTTACGTTACTATGATCCATAGCTTGGTCCAACGAGTTGTCATGTGACTTGTTAAGTTAGGACCTTGTCTGTAGATGAAAACAATGACTCTTGACCACGAGTCATACCATCACACCATGACTCGTGGTATGGTCTCGTGGTCTAAAGGATGAAATTTTGAGTTTATCATGACACCTAACAAGTTGTTGGTACGTGCCACGACTCATCATCCGGAGTTGTTCTCGAGGAAAATTACAGATTTTTCGTTAGTTTTCTATATTCCAAGTCTGGGGTCCTGATCTAGAGATTTTCTAGAATTGTATTACAACCTAATTCCGTCAATAGCGTCACATAAAATTGATGACATCCAAATTTACCTCAATCAAGAGAAAGTGTAAATGGCTGCATATAATATAATTACCCAACTACAAGTCGAGGTCAAATTCCATAGGAACTTAGTATTAAATTAGCTATTATGAGTAGTGAATAAATGATTCATTTCCTTAAGATATTCTGATTAATTTGAAATGAGAGAAGTAAAGTTAAATTGAAGTATAATTATGTGAGGGTTAAATCAATAAGATATGGAACCAAAGTTGTGTTCCCATCTCGATTTGATCCACATAAATCAATCAGATTCATCGCTAGCTGACTTTTATTCATATGCAGATAATTACTAAGCAATCCATTAATGTATCTTAATAATTAATCAATGTTTACACACACACACACACACACACACACACACACACACACACACATATATATATTAATTCTTTCAGATCAATAAGAATTCAACACAAATTGGTTATATCTTGCCAAGTAGATTCAACTTATTTCTAAGAGATTCCATTAAATAAGGGTTATGCGTTGCATTCTTATATATTGATCTTACGAAACCCCATTCAAATCTTTTAAGTGTAATTGGAGTAATTTTACATGGGTCAGTGTTTACAACCACCAATCTTTACTTGAAACTCAAGGATTAATAAATTTTATTCAAGCTCACTATTTATTTGATCATGAGATTCATAGGTTTCACAACCCCATCGAAGTTCACAATCTTAGCAAGAATTTAGCTACCATGATGGAATAAGAGAAAGAAAATATTGAATTAAACATGATTTACTTACAATAATATGAGAGAAATCTTGATCCAAAATTCTATAAGTTGATCTTCAAAAATGGCTTACAAAGCAAAGGGTAATCTCCCAAATATGATTCTAAGTGATAATGTTTGAATCTCCTACAAAAATGCCTAATAATACTATTTACACTAAGGACAAAAACTCAAACCCAAATTAATTTTGGACTATCCTAATACAACTTATGGATCGTACATTTGATTTACGGTCCATAGCTTGCTCCGGCAAAATGAATTTCTATTGATCTATTTGTGGACGTAAATTGATCTGCGGCCCTACTTTGAATCTCGGCCCGGCATCTCGTTCTTCGTAAATTAAAATTTTAAAATGCAAACTCTCTGATCTTTGATTTATAGATCCATTTATGGTCTATAGATGGATTCTACGTTTGTATCTGCTTCTTGTGTTGGAGTCCCAAGTCGCATAGTCTATGATTCTCACTCTGTGGTGACCATTTATGGTTCGTGATTAATTTTGTTGGTTGCATCTAGACTTACAAACTCTCTAAAGTTCATCCACGATCCATCAAACAAATCACAGAATGACTCTATTGCTCATATGTTGTGACTTTTCATTAATTTTACTAGTTTTGATTATAATATATCCTTCTTAAAGATGATATCATTATTTTTAGTAGCCAGCACCCTTGTATTGATATACTTTTAGTTTCTTATCTTAATTGTTTGTTAGGTGGTTCTCATAACCCGAACATAGGCCCGGATAGAGAGACAGGACAAGGAACCCCGAGAGGCTCCAAGTCGACCCATGGCATTAACATAGTAGCTAAGATCATACAACAGGCGAAACTGAAATAATAAAAACATGCTTAAGCGAAGTCTCGCATACATATCAAACTAAAATAGAGTCAACAATGATAGGCTGATTTTCTACATATTGTATGAAAAGCCTCTAACATAACTGATGAGCCGATGGGATAGCATCCCCAACTAGCTCGACAAAAGTCTCAGAATTAAAATAACATAACAATGGATATCTGAATATCCTCGAAGGATAAGGACTCACCAACGCTGGCTAAAACATGTTTGAGAGGAAAGTAGGACTAAAGTTGCGGCTCAGACTAATCCCTCATACATGTATCATGAAACGACACTAAGATAGAGTATGCGATCAGTAATTTCAATGTACTGGAAAGTATGCAAGGTAAAGGACAATTAAAAATACATAAGAGTTCATAAGAGTAGAAAAACATGATCATGAAGTATATATCATAGTATAAACATAAGGGCTCAAGGTTCTCAAACCATTCATAATCTAATCATAATCATTGTCATAAGAGAAACCTTATAAAATATAGCTTGATCCAAATAACATAAACATAACCACATAAATCATGAGGAATAGTTGGAGGTTTCGTCTTACCGACACCATCATGATAGATCTTATATGATGCCCCAAATTTTCACTCAAGTGGGGCAAAGCCGCCCCAAAGCTAATAGGAAAAGGACGTGCATGATCTGATATCACAGGGGATCCATAAATATATGTATATACCTACGGTGGCACATAATTCTAAGACTACGTGGTTTAGCTAAATGTCAGATCTATTCGGTGCAAGACACGCTTCCCAAAAACATGCACATGAGGTTCATATCGTAATCATGAAATCATTCATGAATTTTATGGCCAAATAAATCATAACATACTTGATCATACTTGAAATACGTGATTAGCCATGAATAAGGACTCGTGAGTCGGCCAAGATTTAAAAATTTATAAATCATGATGACATGCATACTTGTAAAAATACATATATTTGATATTGATAAATCCATGAAGAGTACTTGAAGATAAATCATAACATGAATTATAAATCATAATTTAGCCTTAGTGAGATCAAAAATCATAATAGAATCTTAACTTGAATTTCTCACGAAACCTTGCATAATTGGGCACAGATTGATTAAGATTTGAATCCATAAAATAAATAATCAATTTAAATATAAAAACTACTCATAGATCTTAAAACAACATTTAAAATATGAAGGGAATTGACCCAGAATCAAATCAAAGCATAATTGCATAAATTTGGCTTAAAACCCCGTAGGATCATCAAATTTAATTCCTAATACTTGAATTCATGAACTTGAAGAGAAATTTAGGCATGAGAGTGAAGAGGAACTCATTCACAATCCTACATACTCCGGGTAATCTGATCTTACACTCTCCCTTGAAAGCCCAAAGGAATTGGAGAAGGAATTGGGGAATTTCTAAAGCTTGATCTCTAAGGAATACTGTAAACTTGCATGCATGGAATGGTAAGGCTCATGATAGGTTAAGTACTCTTAAAACCCTTCAAACGAGCTTAAAATAACGTAGTTTAGATTTAAGAGGTTAGGAAATTACAAAATTTCCTTAATGAAAATTTTGAAAAATGGGCTTCGTCAGTGACCACGACTCATACCCACAAGTCATCCTTTGATACCACGACTTGGCGGTATCGCTCGTACTAACACCCAGGCTCACCACGCCGCTTCTTTAGATGACTATTATACAGATGAGTTGTCACCACTACAATGACCTGCTACTCCCTCTGTTGCCGCCACTGCCCTCGTGAACTAAGCCTTTGGAATTCTCACCACGGGTCCCAACCACGAAACGTACCTCCAAACCATGAGTTGTTGGATCCAATCTGCTTCTCTCTCTGCGTCAACTTCACCGCACTCCTCATAGGCACTTACCATGACTCGTACCATCCAACTCTGGGTACTATAGAGACAAACAACGACTTAAATTCATGACCTGCATCACCCAATGGGTCGTCCCTGGACTCGTTAGCACTGAGCCTCCTATTGCAGAATCTGACTACGGGTGGTTCCTACAGGTCGTTACACCTTCCCACTTCGTACCATGAGTCGTTCTGAGTCAAATCTCAGATTGTTCTATTGTTCTCATTTCAAATCCCGAGTCTAGTCTTAGGCACTTGATGTATTACAATATCTCCCCCTGGGAACATTCATCCGGGATTGGGGGTAAACACACCGAATCGCTGAAGGAAACCTGTCATCTCAAATACTAAAACATCTGAGTTGAAAACTGACGGAGTGACTAACTCCGAACTGATACACATGACTGAACTGAATTCATAAATCACACATACATGCATTGACATGAAAGAAACTGGAACATATGAACTAAACATGAAACTAAATAGAGTACTAAGGAAGAAACCGATACCCTGCCGGAACTGAAACGGATGGGAATAGATGCGAGTATTTAAGCCATCATATCTGCTTCGTCTTTCTATGTAGCTCCCTCAACATACTGATTTCTCCACAAAACCTTTACTAACACTTTCCTTATTTCTTAGCTTCTCCGAAATTGATGATCAAGGATCTAAACTAGCACCTCCTAATAACTAAAACTGTCCTTCACACTTATGCTCTCCACCATAACAACCAAAGCTGGATCACCCATGCACTTCTTCATAAAGTGATACATGGAAAAATTGATGTACTGAAGCCAATTCTAACTCATAGGCCACCTTCCAACACGTCTCATAATCCCGTACGGGTTAACATACGGGGTCTAAGTTTTCCCTTCTTTCCGAAACCTCATCACTCCCTTCATGGGAGACACCTTCAAAAACAGCCAATCATCAACTTCTGAACTCAAGCCTCCTCCTCACATCCACATAGGACTTTAGCGACTTTGAGTTATTTTCTACCTTTCCCTTTATAAAACTGAACTTTCTCCATAGCCTCATGAACTGAATCTAGTCCTAACAACATAGCTTCACCGACTTCAAACTACCCAATAGGCGATCTACATCTCTGCCCATAAAGAGCCTCAAATGGAGCCATTTGAATGATGGAATAATAATTGTTGTTATATGCAAAATCGATGAGAGATAAATGATCATCCCAACTACCCTTGAAATCAATCCTACACATGCTCTCAACATATCCTCAAGAGTCTGGAATGGTCCGTTCAGCCTGACCATCTATTTGCGGGTGAAAGCTGCACTAAGCTTGACCCGAAAAGCAGTCCCTTCTGAAACGATCTCCAAAATTAGAGGAAACTTAGTGGCCTCTATATGATATGATGGACAAAGGACACTCCATGCAACCGAATCTAGCTCTGAATATACAGCCAGCGTAATCCTCCATTGATTGATAGTTTTGACTGGTAGGAAATGGGCTCAACCTGTCCACAACCACCGCCAAATAGAGTCGTATTGTCAACAGTATGAAGAAACCCTATGATGAAGTCCATATTGATTTCCTTCACTTCCAAGTAGGGATACTAATGTCTTGAAGCACATCTCCAGGTTTTTGATGCTCAACTTTCACCTGTTGACAATTCAGACACCTTTCCAAGCGTAAACTCTTTATGTCCTTTTTCATGACATTCCACCAATAAACTCCCTTTAGGTCATAATACATACAGGGAACCTACATGTATAGAATATCTAGAACCATGAGCCTCTTGCAACATCATCTCCCTCAAGTCATCAACACCTGGTACATACAAACGACCTTGATATCGTAATACACCATCTCCCTCATAGAAGACCTCCACCTTCCTATCTCTAAACAACTTCCCTTCAACTTTACCCAAATAGGGGTCCTTGTCTGTTCAGGCCTCACTTCTCGGTCAATGCAAGGAGGATTCTGATCCATTCTGAACAATGACACCACCATCTGTCGAGTCAACAAAATGTACTCCTAGTCATGCAAGCCGATGCACATCTTTTACTAACTCTTCCTCTCTCACCCATATGAGACACACTCTCCATGGAAAGCCTACTAAGAGTGTCTTCCACTACATTAGCGTTTCCTAAAATGATAAAGGACGCTCATATTGTAATTCTTAAAAATCTCCAACTACCCTTGACGTAGATTTAGATCCTTCTGGATAAACACGTACTATAGGATTTTATGGTCCGTGAACACATCCACATGGACCCCATATAGACAAAGGTCTCCAAATCTTCAAGGCGATTGATTACCGCTGCCAACTCGAGGTCGTGAGTTGGATAGTTCTTCTTATGGACTTTCAACTGCCTGGAAGCATAGGCTATAACCTTACCATGCTGCATTACTACACAACCAATGCTGATCATTGAGGCGTCACAATATACCACAAACCTAATGTTACCCTCAGGTAGAGTCAACAGTAGTGCTGAGATGAGTCGAGTCTTCAACTCTTGGAAGCCTCTTCTCACAAGCCTCCAACCATTGAAACTCTACTTTTTTCTTCTGGCTCAACTTAGTCAATAGTGCCGCAATGGATGAAATGCTTCCACAAACCTCCTATAGTAACCAGCTTAGCCTAATAAACTTCTGATATCCGAAGGACTCACTGGCTCAGCCAATTTTTCACAGCTTCTATCTTTTGAGAGTCCACTTGTACACCCTCACTTGACAATTGCCATGACAAAAATGCTACCGAGCTTAACCAAAATCCTCACTTGCTGAATTTATGATACAACTGCAATCCTGAAAGCCAGCAAAACCACCCTCAAGTGAGCGGCATGCTCCTTGCTCCGAGTATATAAGAGAATTCCATCAATAAACACAATTACGAACATGTCCCAATACGGATTGAACACCCTGTTCATCAAATTCATAAAGCTGCAGGTTACCCGTTAGTCCAAAATACAGCAATCACAAACTCATAGTGAACACACGAGTCCTGAAGGCTGTCTCGATGTCATCAATCTGAGCCTGCATGATATCCTGGATCTAAGGTCTATCTTTGAAAAAACACTTGGCACCCTGAAGCTGGTCAAATAAGTCATCAATCTTAGAGAGAGGATACCTGTTCTTGACTGCACCTGTTCAACTGCCGATAATCAATGCACATCCGAAGGAAACCATCCTTCTTTCATATACAAAGAATACTGGTGCACCCTTAGACGGGTTTGCTAGGTTTGATAAAACCTTGTCTAAGAGATCCTTCAACTGCCCTTCAACTCCTTAAGCTCGCTGGAGCCATTCTGTATGGTGGAACAGATGATAGGTTGCATATCCAAAAGAAGGTCAATACTGGGTAAATTATCTCCCACTCGGGAGGAATTCTTTGTAAATCATCTGGAAACACTGGCATATTCGCACACTACAAAGAACTGATCGGATAGTCGAGGTTTCGTATGTAGCATCCAACCCCAACTAGTTGGTACATGCAACCCTTAGAGATCATCTTTCTGGCCTTAAGGTAGGAGATAAAGCGATCTACAGGCAATAAATCTAAACCACTTCCACTCTAATACTAGCTCACCCAAAAATCAGAACTCTACCGCACGGGTTCTACAATTTACTAAGGCGTAACATGCATGCAACCAATCCATGTCAAAGATAACATCAAATCTGTCATGGGTTGCTCTACTAAATCTGCCGAGGTGATTCTCAAGGACTATGATAGGGCAATTTTTATATACCCTCGAAGCAACTGAATCACCGATTGGAGTAGAGAATGAGAAGGGTTCTGATAGGTTTGGGACTAACTCCAAAACTACTAGCAACATAGGGCGTCACAAAGATAAAGTAACTCTGGGTCTAACAATGCATATACATCAAAGTGGAATAATTAACATACCGGTGACGACATATGGTGAAGTCTCCTGCTTCTAACGAGATACAAGGGAATTAAACCAATTCTGGCATTGACCACCACCTGACCAGTGGATGATCCCCGCTAAGTCATGCTGGTGCTGCTACTAAACTGGTAGCCTAAGCACGGCCTCCACCATCATCCTTCCTAGCCAAAGGACACTCCAGTGCCTGTTACTGATCTACTACACCCAAAGAAGATATCTAATCTAATCAAGCACTCTATGTGATTCTTACCACACTTCTCGCAATTTAGAAAAGGTATGCTCTACCTGCATGCTCCTCTATCCCCTCGAGCCTGATACTCTCTCTCTCAGTCACCTGTATCTAGATAGAGTGACTAGATGATGATGGTGCTGGAGATAATAACTTGATAGGACTGCTGACGATTTCGCCCGTATCTCGTTGGGAGAACCGATAATCGGTTCCGTCCTGCCCCTGGCCCTCTCTCTCAAAATGCACTGCCTCCATCTGTTGGGCGTACAAAACCATACGAGAAAAGTCAATGTTCAGCACATGTTACTGAAGGTTCCATAGTAATGGAATAGTAGTCCGCTACCTTGCACATAAACCTTCTCACCCGAGCCCTCCGACGCCTACCAGCATATTTGGACAAACGGGTGAAATCCAAAGCATACTTGGACAGTCATATTATTCTGTCTCAGGTTCACAAACTCAGCCCCTTGGATTTCCTCATCTCACGGGGAAAGAACTGATCTAAATATGCAAGAAACTCATCCCAACTCAGCGACCCGCTCCAACTGCTCTACTATCATTCCACTATCTAAAACAGATATGTGCAACCCTTTTAAACTGATAAAAGGCTAGATCTATGCACTCCTCCCCTGTCAGCCCCATAATCTGGGTGATCTTCTAGATCTCATCAATAAACTCATGTAAAATCCTTGCCCACCTTCTACCCGAGAAACTCCAGCAGGGTTCATCCTAAGAAATTCCCTGACTCTTGTCGCTGCCATTCCCATTCAGGAACAAGCACTACTGTTCGCTGGTTGACCTGGGCGGTCAATGCCTGTGCCAATATCTGGATGGCTTCCCAAACTCGCATCGATGCCGGTGCCCATCCATCCCCATTGCTATTCTCATGGCATTCATTTCTATTTATCCTTCCATTAACTCGGCGAGGAGGCAGGATTCTGCAAACGTGAATAGCACAAGCAGAGCGGATAAAGAGAGATTTCACCTAATGATATAGATCATGAAAGAAGTGGAAATTTATATCGTTTCGCATCCTCTTTTTCATAAGTGTGGCGTGTTTACACCCATGAGAAAAAGACCTCTCACTTCTAACACAACTTTCACACACCCTAGACACTTAAACCTAATTCTCTGATACTATGTTTTTCTACGACCTGAACATAGGCCCGGATAGAGGCACAGAACAAGAAACTCCTGAGAGTCTCCAAGTTGACCCATGGAGGAACATAGTAGCAAGAACATATAACAGGTAGAAAATGAAATACTGTGAAATGTATGCTTAAGCGGAAGTCCACATACAAACTAAAATAGAGTCAATAAATACACAAGCTGATTTTTCTACATGGTCGTTTGAAAAGTTCTACTATAATCCATGTTTTACTACAACATACCCAACTAGCTCGATAAAAGTCTGAAGACCGAAAATATTAGTGCTAACAATGGATATTCAATGTCCTCAGTGGATAGGACTCACCAACGCTACAAAAATAGGTCTAAGAGGAAATCAGGACTAAAGTTGCGTCGGAGATTGATCCTCGGACCTGGTATCATGAAATGATACGTCATAGAGTATGCGGTCAGTACTTGAAATATACTGAGTATGCAAGGTAAGTAAAAACGGACAGTTAAAAATACATAAGAGTTCATAAGAGTAGGACAACATGACCATGAAGTATATACTCACATTATAAACATATAGGCTCAAGGTTTTCGGGAACCATTCATAATCTAATCATAATCATTGTCGTAAGAGAAACCTTATAAAATATAGCTTGAGCCTAATAACATAAATAAACTCACATGCAAATCATGAGAGGAACAATGGGAGGACTCATCTTAACCGACACCATTATGATAGAGCTTACATGATGCCCTAATTTTTTTCTCAAGTGGGCGAGCTGTCCAAAGCTTTCCAGGAAAGGGACGATCATGATGTGATATCACAAGAGATCTATAAATATATGTATATACCTATGGTGACACGTAGTTCTAAGACCAATGGATTTAGATGAACGCCGAGCTACTCTATGCTAGACACTACTTCCAAAAATATGCACATGAGGCTCATTTCGTAATCGTGAAATCATTCATGAATTTCATGGCCAAATAAATCATAACACACTTGATAATACTTAAAATATGTAATTAGCCATGAATAAGGGCCCATGAATTGGCCAAGAGTTATAAATTCATAAATCATGAATAACATGCATACTTGTGAAAATACATATACTTGATATTCATAAATCCATAAAGAGTACTTGAAGAGAAATCATAACAGTAATTATAAATCATAAATTAGGGTTTATGAGAATCAAAAAATCATAATAGAATCATAACTTGACTTTTCATGAAATCTTTGGTAATTGAATTTGAAACCATAAAAATAAATAATTAATTTAAATATAAAACCTACCCGTAGATCTTAAAACAACATTTAAAACATGAATGGAATTGACCCATAAATAAATCAAAGAGAATTCCATAAATTTGGACTTAAACCCTATAGAATCATCAAATTAACTTTAATACTTGGAATTCATTGACATAGAGAGGAATTGGGGCATGGAGTGAAGAGAAACTCTCATTACATATCTGGGTAATTCCGATCTTACACTTCCTTGAAAGCCCAAAGGAATTGAGAATTTCTCAATTTGGATCTCCAAGGAAATACTCTAAATCCTTGCATGCATGGAAATTGAAGGGGCTTTATGATAGTTATACTCTAAAACCCTTATAACTGGAGCTTAAAACGATGTAGTTTAGGACTTAGGAGTTGGAATTATAAAATATCCTTAATGAAAAATCTGAAAAATAGTCTCGCTGCTGACCACGACTCTACCCATGAGTCGTCCTTTGATACCATGAATCGTGGTATCACTCGTACTAACACCCATGCTCAACCACAACTTTTGCTCTTCAGATAAAGGTTAGATAGGACGAGTCGTCACTCACTACAATAACTCATTACTCCCTCCCATCGCCACACGCCATCGTGAACTAAGCCACTGGAATTCTCAACACGGGGTCCCAACCACGAATCGTACCTCCAATCCACGGGCCGTTGGATCCACCTGTTGCCTCTGCGCCAACTTTCACTGCACATCCTCAAGGGCACTTACCGCGACTCATTGTTCCTTACAACAAGTCGTGCCACGAGTTCGTACCATCCAACTCTGGTACCACAGAACAAACAACGACTCTAACCTACGACTTGTTACATTACCCAACGGGTCTTCCCTAGACTCATTAGCACTGAGCCTCCTATTGTAGAATATGACCACAAGTGGTTCCTATGGGTCATTACATCTTCCCACGACTCGTACTACGAGTCGTTTTTGGAATCAAATCTCAATTTTTTTTTGTTGTTCTTATTTTAAATCTAGAGTATAGTCTTAGGCACTTTCGGGTATTACGTTGGTCCTAGTATCCATAGGGATGATATTTCCTTTAACTTCATTTGTTTGCTTACTTGTAATTTTTCTTTTATTTTTCTGATAATGTAAAAGGAGGAAGAGTGAAATGTTGTACTCGGAAATGTTAGAAAATATCTTATTTTCTCTGCTATATTACTATAAGATTTACATTTGTGTCGATACTTATTTATCGGCTTTTTTGAATAAATGATGCTAAAATTATGTTTCTTGTCATTAAAATGAGATACTTAGTGAAACTATTTTTATGTGTTGTGTGGTTCTTAAGTGTTGATTCTATATGGGTTCATTAGATACATTATGAACATTGTTTGTCGTTATAAAAAGTTAGGGACTTTTAGAATTTTGATTTTTGATGACTAACAAATGATATAATATTTGGACGGATTACCAAACTTGATGTGGTTCATGTTTAATACTTCATCCCAGTGGGATTAGGAGTCACTTTCTCAAGTAATATTCACTTTTCAGTTTATGTGATCAAGTAGCCACCCAAACAAATGAGAATTATAGAAGATCTTGAGTGTTAACGAAAAGCTCAAGATTTATAAGGAAGTTGAGTGAAAATAGGAGTTTATTGTAATGAAATATGTGTATCTCTACTTATACTCCTCTATTTTTTAGGTTAGAGATTTTATTCTTATTGATGCCTATATCTAATTCATGTTGTCGATGTTATCTATATATTTATTGAGATTTCTTTACTATATTCATGACCCACATGAGAGCACAGGAGAACCAAAGTAAGAAAATCATGTGAAACAAGGGATATCAAAGTGAAGAATCTAAGTCTTGAGATTGAAGTTCTTTTAGGTTCACAGTTTCTATTGTTCTTGGTAGGGGTGTGTTTTGATCAGTTGTAACTTAATTTGCTTACTCTGAGAAGTATTACTGTTACATAATTCCTTCAAAGAAATCCAAAAAGTAATTTTATGCTAGAGTTAGCTTAAAAGTATTTCTATGATTGAGTGATTGTAAGAAATTAAATTTTTCATGTTTTAGTTCTTAGATTATAGAGTTATAAACTTCAAAATTGTTATAACTCAGACTGCCATTTATTTTGAATTATGTTTAGAGAGAAATACTATGTAGGTGGATCAATTTTACTCCCTTGAGAAAAAAAATTCTACCTAAAATATCTTGTCTTATTTATTTCTGCACTTGTTTACTACATGAGTTCGTTGAACAAGTACAAAGAACATATTTCTTGTAATTAAGTTCAACCATTTGCTTAATAAAAAACTTTTAAGAAGTTGAAAATTGCTCTGGATACATTATTCTTTTTTATTATTATTATTATAAGCCATCCATCCATGATAAAATCATGGTAGTGGGGGCTTATCATCCCTGCCTGGTATAGATTAAAATGAGCAAAACATACTGGAGGGGGACATGGCAACCTTTTACCTTCGATACAATCAAACAACAGAGGAAGTGCAGGGAGTTGAACTCCTAATAGGTCTTGTCAAAGACTAAAATCTTACACCTGCGCCGAGAGCAAGGGCGAGTGGACCATCATATGCTACGTTATCAAGCATGTTATCTATACAACAGGGGGTAATTTATGGGGGCTCAAAACACCAAGTGGAGTATTTTTTTAGCTCATCTTCTAAATGATGGAAGTTGTATCTATCCATCCGATAAGGCCAGTAGCCTCTTTAGGAAGGTCTTCTTTGTGAAGAAAAACTTGTCTTCTTGAAGGTGGTGGCATACTTCACAAGGGCAGCACCGATACCATTACTTTCCCTATAGCAGTGGGAAAGCTTAACATTCCTCATTGTATCTTCTGCAAATTTTGTTGACCATATTCTACAGCCTCCAAGACAGTCTTGTTGTCCTACTGGATCATTTGATGATGACCATCGAGTCCAGCCCATTTCAATGTTGGTGTAATACCCTAAAAAATTCCTTAGAAAAGACTCGAGACTTACAAAATAAAAAGTAGAAAATAACACTCACAACAAACAACAAACCTCAGTACGATTCGTTGTGGGTGAACCAACGGGTCATTGGTTATGCCTATTGTTGAGTTCCAGTGAACTGTTATAAATTGAACCAAAATCAACAATGAGATTTGTACACACCATTGTTTGATTATACAAAGACTGTTTGGAGTCGTTGAATCAGATTTAGAGAAGTGTTCGTGGATTTGTTTTAGAGACCACGAGTCTCAAGATGAATTTAGTGAGGTGATACGTGCTAGTATCTGTCCATGGTATGAAGATCAGAGAATGACCTATATGACTTGGGAGGTACGAGCAAAGACATAATAGATGGTATAATTATGGAACGATTCGTACCATCTGTCCGTAAGATGAGAAATTAAATTTTTAGGTATGTGGATAGACCTAAATTCGATGAATTTATGGAAAAAGGTGTTAAGATTAATTCTTAAGTATGAGAAGTGCTTTGGATACAAATTAAGGGCATAAGGAATCTCTAGCACAAAGTTGAGTTGAGAGCCTTCTTACCAAGCTTGAGTTTTCATATAAGTTCTTATTAGGGGCAACTTCAAAACGACTATATCTCTCATTTTACAGAATGCTGGGGTGATTGAACAGCCATAAAATTGAAGCCTTGAGTGTCTTTCCAACTCATCCTACCAGTCAATCGGAGTTCGAGTAAAAAGTTACGTGCAGTTTAGCAAAATAACACCAGGCATTGGACAACCTCGCATGGGCCAATCCTATCACTCAATGACTCATCCCTTGGCTGCTAATTCTACGTTTAAGGCCTTTTACGGTAGTAACTTGCGGTTTTAACTCCTAAATGACGTCATTTTTGGCTTCCTTATAGTCGATTAAAGGCTTTAACTTAGCCTAAAATCTCATTCCTTCAAAGACCATGAGTAGGTGGGATTTTCTCTCGCAGTTGAGCACAGCTCATCTTCTCAAGCTTCTGTAAACCATCCTTGGGTCCTTCAAGAAAAGCCAGTGATCATCAACTCAGGTATGTAGGGTTATGAAAGAGGAAAACTCTTCCACCCTCATGCCCTTTTTAGGTTCAATTCCATGATCTCTATTTCTCAAGTTCTATATTATGAAATAATAGGTTTGACCCAATTCAATGAATCTATGATATCTCTATAGTTCAATTCTCTCATATTCCTATTAGATAAAATATGGTTATTAGACAGATTTAATCAAATTCCCCATGAATTCATGATTTCAAGCACGATGAATTATCAAAGAAATTAATTGACTCAAAGCTGAAAACAACATTTATAATTTTAAAAATTTTGAATTATGAAGTCTTGTCTAAGTATGTATGAATTTTATGAAAAGTCAAGTTTATGTATCATGATTCAATTAGGCACTATTTCTATGCATATTCACGTAAGCCAAGCATGATTATGACTTTCCATAATTTTAAACTAGCTCCTTGAAAGTTCATGCATATTTCACGATAACAATTGTAGCCATATATTTTTGGGAATAATTTGAAGATCTATAGGCTAGGGGCTCAAGAAAACTCAGTCTCATGAACTATGTGCCAACATAAGTATATATTCATGTTCAAATCCTTCCGGGATTCACGCAGTGATATCACGCCTTAATCGTTCCTTGCCTTGAAAGCTTGGATGGCTCACCTACTCTGGAGTGAGATATTGGGGCATAATGTTAGCTCTTGATTTATAATGGAGAGCCGACTATGAATTAAGGTCTCCCATTGGTCCTCATGTTTTAAGTTGACTGCTCATGACTGCTAGCTACTATGTTTATGATATATTTTGACCTATTTATTAGTTTATGAGTCTTCACTTATGATTTTAAGTATAGTTGTGGAAGTCGTTTTATTGTTTGAATTCCTTTAAAGAAGAAGTTAATGGTCGAGTAAGAATGAGTAAATCATTTACGAAAGAAAAATAGAATAATCGAACCCATAGTTGTGATGCATTTTTGTGGATCTCGATCCAAAGGTTCTTTCTTGACGAGCTACAAGGATGGGACAGTACTAAAAGATAAAATAGGGAACCTAATAGAAATTACTAAGGCACATGATATGATTTCTATTTTACACCTTGGGTCATTATGTTTCACCATGACTAACATCTCACATTATGATTACTCGTAAAATATGGTTTTAGCATGTCACCTTATCTTCATGTTCTATCTTGTTTTATAATCATGATTTCAGACTATCACTTTACTATTATGTTTTACTTCTTTCTACATACCTTTCAGCATTCAAAGTACTGACCGCATACTCTATGTGCTATATTTTTTTTCATGATATAGGTTTGGACGGTCTCAGCCTCATTGTTAGCCCTGCCTGCTCCCACCTCAGTTCAGCTCAGTCCCTGCTTAGTGAGTCCTCATCTTCTGAGAAGATGTTGATAGCTTGTGGTGTTATGTTCTTGTCTTTTAGTTTGTCAGTGTGTTAGGTCAGAGGTGTTGTCCCAACGCTTATCTTCTCGACTAGAGGTTTTTAGACAGTTATGTACCAGATGGTTTAGAGCTGTGAATTGTATTTCTTGTTTAATTGCTTTATTTCTTTTAGACTCGCTTATCCATATTTGTTCATTTCCATTTTAAGTATGCTCTTATTCATGTTATTTATGTGCCATGAGTTATCTTGGAGCCATTCGTGGTTCAGGTTTCGTACAGGTCCAAGGTCTATGCTCGGGCTGCGACAAAACTTTGTATCAGAGCATTTGGTTTAGGGTGTCCTAAGGTGTATAAAAGTCGTCTAGTAGAACTTTTTCATGGGTGAAACGCGCCACACTTATAAGGAAGTGGCTAGAAACATTTTAGGAAACTTCTGGTATTCTTTCATATCCTATGATCGTGTAATAAAGTTCTCAACTCTTTATTCTCTTCCAAATAGTTCTTTATGTGATCGCAGAGAATGCCTCCTGGTGGAGAGACAGTGGAAGAGGAATTGATGACAGGCTCAGCTAGTCCCACTAACCAGTAGACCCTCTTAGTGGGCAAATTACTAATGTAGAGCCTAGGGTCACTTTTAGGGACAAGGATGCGTCATCAGTGTCGCCATCTTAACCAAAGAGGCACCACACCTACTAACACTACCAGAGGGACGGCTGCTACTAGGGTTCGAGACTTCACTAAGAAGGCCCCATCTAAGTCCCACCATTCAAAAGTCGATGGGAGGTTTAAGGAAAGAGGAAAGGGGAACAAAAGAGCTAGGACAGGCAATCATAAGGTTTTATAACAAAGGACAAGTGGTGGATACCAACCACCACCCCATCGTCGTTGGTCCCGACACCATCGAAAGCCAGTGTTCCCTCTAGACCTGGAGGTGCTACAAGAGATAGAGCATCAGGATCTAGGAGTCAAAGGAGGATTCGGGGGAGTGTAATTTAATCCAGTTTGCAAGAGTTGCAGAACAAATCACCTAGAAGAATGCATGCTGGTTCAGATGCTTGCTTCTTGGTGCAAAAAGCCGAGCCATAAGCTCAGAGATTGCCCAGCAAGCCAACGAGGTGAAGGTAGAGCTATGTCACCTCTTTAGTAGCCTGACAGTCTAACTATCTCAACAGGGCAATACTCTACCGGTGCAGGTAGTGGGTAGTGCTGGATCTCATTTTTACGCCCTTTCATCATAAGTAGATTGGGGAGACTCGCCAGGAAGAATACAGGACTGTTACAGGGCTTTTCAGGTTGATCCTCGCATGTTGTTAGGCTCAGGAGCTGCAGAGTAAAGTATAAAAATTCCTTTTAGCATTCTAGTATCAGACTTGTCTGGTAGATAGTGTAAAATGACACAATGATAAAGTTCTCATGATAGCTTTATAAGGAATAAAGTTAGGAGCTAGTGATGTTATCCTAGCCTTGAGAAATATCCAAGAGCTTAGAATGATGGATTTAAACTAAGAGGGAGATGGTAAGTGAAGAGCTAAGTCAAATCTTGAGTTTTTTCTAGTAAGGAAGTTTTGTAGTCGACCTGGTCTATTCGATGTTTTCCTATGTTTCACCAACGTTACGCTCTACTCATACTTTCCTATGTTCAGATTCCTAGGATGATAAGGTAACTTCTTCGATCAGCAATCTGAGTCTTACTCCATGACTCTATAAAACTCAGCTTCATATCAAGAAACTCATTATGTAATGTAGTCTCATGTCTCTAGCATGCCTCAGCCATGAACTCGGTAACTAATATTTGCCTTAGTGACTCATAAGATCGTGCTATATCAGGTATATACCAACTTAGATTTCTTAAATGATTCATGCTACACTTAATCTAAGCTATATGTATGTTCCCAGATGGAAATGATGGTTAAAAGGTGTATGTTCAGGATAACTCTTTATTCATGCTATAGAAGTAGGTATGTAGAAGTTCATGAAGCGCAGTTATTAGCCAAGCCTGGGAGATAAGGTAATTCTTGAATAGCATTAGCAAGGAACCATGGTATAATCATAAGTGATGGAAATTTGAATGAGGCAGATACAGGTAGACCATAGTATGGTGTGACTAGTGACTTCTTGATTAAAGCTCGAACTTGTGTGACTTTCTTGTTATGTCGGAAATAATGTTCTTAGTGGATGACTCTAGGTTGCCGGAGGTGTGGTCGAGTTAGGGCCTAAACGGTTGAGGTATGCCGTTGGATCTCGACTTTAGTATAAATAAGGGCCCCAGTGAGGAGTTTAGGCTGGAAAGGCTGAGCCTCAAGCCAGGAGGTATGCTACATGATATCAATATTCCTACCTAGGGAAGTGGAGGAGATTAGGTAGATTTGTTATAGGGTCTCCTTTACACACCGATAGCATGATTCTATTCTGGGTGATTGTAGACCAAATGACTAAGTCGTAAGAGAAGGACTAAGCGAGATTTACATTTGGGAGTTAGTTTGATCGCATGGAGTCTCTTTTGTCCATCACCCCCAGATAGGGGGTACTCAGTTTATCTTCTCAGTTTTGAAGACGATTCAGAAGGGTCTTGGTACTCAAGTGAAGCTTGGCACACTTTTCCACCCACAAATAGATGGTCAGTCAGACTATTCAAATCTTGGAGGATATGTTGAGAGCTGTGTGATTGATTTCGCACGTAATTGGAAATGGTCACTTGCCTCTCATTGAGTTGGTTTACAATAACAATTCCCATTCAAGCATTTAGGTGGCTCTGTTTGAGGCTCTTATGGGCGGGAGGGTGTAGTTCATTTATCAACGCTTCGAGGTAAAAGTGAGGCTATGTTGATACGGACCAGGTTTAGTTCTATGAGTTATGGTGGTAAAGTTCATTTAATATGGAAACAACACAGAGCTAACATAAATCTTATGCAGATGTTAAAACAGAAGGTTTGGAGTTTTTGTCGTGGATGATTGGGTAAGCTTGAAGGTGTCCCCCATGAAGGGAGTTTTGAGGTTTGGCAATAAGGGGAAAGCTTAGTCCCTGATATATTATTCCCTACAGAATTTTGAGGTGTGTTAGAAATGTACCCTATCAGTTGAAGTTACTAGCAGAGTTGGCTTTAGTACATCCAGTTTTTCAAGTGTCCTCATTGAAAAAGTGTATCATACCTAATCCTAGTTGTTCTGGCACAGAGCATTAGTGTGAAGGACAGCCTACCTATATGGTTTCGCTTGAGATTTGATTGTCAAGTCTATAAGTTGAGGAACAAGGAAGTAAATAATGAAGGTTTTGTGGAGGAATCTAATCTGAATGAGATATTGCATGGGAAGCAAGAGGACATGATGGCTAAATACCCGCATCTTTTCCCTTTCAGCTCAGTTCCAGCATGAGGTACTAATTTCCTCCTCAGTACTCCAATCAGTTTCATGTCACGATCATGTCCTCTAGTTCCTTTCATGTTTTAGCATGCATGTATATTTCACGAATTCAGTACGGGCCGTGTGTTTCATAAAAGTTCAGATCTCAATCACTTCCCAATTCTTTGTAGCAGCTATTCCGGTCTTGGGATTGCAGCTCTTTCCCCTAGCATTTCAGCTTAGTTATTCACATATTTGAGATAATATTCTCAAGGGGGAGATATTGTAATACCTCAAAAGTCTCGCAGAGACTCAACCCGAGACTTACATGGAAAGAAAACAATGGGAAAATAACAATTAGATAAACAGCAAAACCAGTATGAGGTTGGTTGTAGGAACTGGCCAGAGGTCATTGGTTGTGTGCCCAAGTTGTTGAGTTTTAGTGAGCTAGTTAAAAATTAGTCCAGAATCAATGAGGATTTGAAGGGACTATTTTTTGATTAGTGCTGTGCCTATTTGGAGTTGTTGAATCGTATTTAGAGAAGTGGTCGGTGATTTTGCTTCAAAGATCATGAGCTGGCGAACTTGGCGTCAGCGGTGCGTACAAGCAGTATCCATCCGTTGTAAAGGAAGATCAAGAATGACCTATATGGCTTGAGAGGTACGAGCAGTAATGTAATGATCAGTATAGACTATGGTATTTGTTCTTCCGTAAGATGAGATATAACCCCTCGGCGGGCTAAATTCTGGGACTATTAATTTGTGTATATGGATAGACCTAAACTCTGATGAATTTATGTAAAAAAGGATATTATCACCTAACTGTAAGAACACAAATTAAGATCTTAAGGAACCTCTAGCACAATTTGAGTTGAGATTTCAATGATTTATTTTATATAAGTCTTACAAGGGTCAATCTCACAATCATTTCATTTTACAGAGTGTTTTTGGGTGATTCACTATATCAAATTGAAGCCCTTTGTTTCTTTTCCAACGCATCTAACTCAGGTCAATCATAGTTTGAAATAAAAGTTAAGAGCAGTTTAGCAAAAATAACACCATGCATTGGACGAACCTCTATTATGGGTCGTCCATCAACCAATGATCCGCTCCTTTGAATAATAATCTTTCCAGTTTCATTTTTTCTGTAGTATGGGGGGTATTTTGGATAAAACTTGCCACTTTTGCACCCTAAATGACTTCATTTAAGGCTTTCTAAGGGTCAGAATAAGGGTTTAACTTAGCTCAAATCTTCATTCCCTAAAGACCCAGGTGGAATTTTCAAGAAATTATTAGGACTTTATTCAAGCTCTTTCCAAATATTCTCAGTCCTTCAATAAAAGTTAAGAATCATCAACTCCAAGTATATAGGGCAGAATGGGAGAAATTCTTCCACCACGCCTTTTAGGTTCAATTCATGATCTCTGAATTTTCAAGTTCTAAATTGTGAAATTCTAGGACTTGACCCAATTCAATGAAATTATCCATGATATCTTTATGGGTTTAATTTTCATATTTCAATTATGTAGATGGTTATTAAGTTAGATTTTAACTTCAACTTCATGAATTCAATTTCCAAATTTATGAATTTTTCCCTATTATGCATGATTACATTTTTAAGCTTATGACCCCATGATTTCAAGCATGATGAATTATCAAAGTATGCATCAATGTTTACAAATTTTTAAACTTATGATTTTATGATTTCGAATTATGAAGTCTTATTCAAGTATGTATTGATTTTATGAAAAAGTCAAGTTTATATATCATGGCCACCAGACACTATTTCATGGTTAGTTCAGTGTGCTGCTACATCATGATTTCATATTTGAAATAGCCACAAGTTCTATGTACATTTTTTACAATAATGATTAAGATCCATGTGCATATTTTTGGGAGCAGTGTTCAGCACCAGACAGTGCTGAGGTTCAAGAAAACCCCCAGTCTCATAACTACGTGCCACCATGGGTATATATTCATGTTCAAATCCAGTGGAGATTCAAGAGTGATATCACGTCTTAATCATTCCTTGCCTTGGTAAGCTTGGGACAACTCTTCACCGAGCGAGATTGTTAAAGCATCATTAAGTTCTATCAGCGATGGTGTCGGTTGGCGATAAAGTTTCTTATTGTTCTTATATTGTAAGTTATTCATGTCTGGCACCATGATACTATGTTTTATGGAATATTTGGACCCATTGATTAGTTATGAGTCTGCACTTATGATTTCAAGTATAGTACATGATATGGCTTTTTATTTTCAAACGTTGGGTTATCATATTTGCTTATAATGAATATCTCATGATTATGGATACTTCAGAAATATAGTTTTTAAAGTATATTTCCTTTGCTCTCATGTTCTATCTTCTTTTATAATCAAGTGATTTCAGACTATCGCCTACTAGCATGTTTTTGCATTCTCTACATACTCAGTATTTTCAAAGTACTAACCGCATACTCTATGTACTTTTAGAATATTAGTGTATTTAGTTCCTCAATTGATATATATATATATGAATGCAGTTGGGAGAAATAGCAAAAGTACCAACCAAGCTACACCAGTTAGTTGGGAAATCCGAAGCGAAGGTATGTAAGCTAGTTCCTTCGGCAAGTTAGTAATTCAGTATATAAATAGCGAACTATAGAAGAAAGAATTTAGAAGTCTAGAATTGAGTCTAGTATGAATCTAGCAAGAAGCATGTTTATAATATTATGGATATATCTTAATAAAAGTTAGTAAAGAATGTACAGTCGATAATATCTCAGATATAGTATAGCTCAGTATGAGAATCAGTTTAATGCAGAAAAGAGTCTATAATAAGAAATCAGACTGCAGATAGTATTTTCAGATCGAACATGCTTGCTATACGTGATTATTATTTGCTGAGACCTGTTTGTGCTATGAGGGCACCCCCTAGAGCTTCCTTGCCACCCTGTGGTTAATAGCTGTGTCGACTCTTGCTCGCCGAGGGTGAGAACATGTCACTCCTATGAGGGCGCTGTCCGCAGTAGGACGGGAAGATGGGATGCAGCATTCCCCATATCAAATTGATCAGCATAGCAGTACAGCTTACCCTGTCGAGCGCTTGCGCCCAGGGGGCAGTTTATAGTTTGGCGATACACATGCTTTATAGACAAGCAAGAGTCCTCCGAACTCAGCTACAGTTATAGTCAGGGGCCTAGGTGAGCCCAAGCTGCATACCCAGGGGGCCGGTAAGGGTGCTCATAGTTAGTAGGCGAGTGGAGTGATTTACTTTTGGATGGTTTTGACCCGGGTAGGGTATATAGATTGTGTGTTGGTTGGCACCTTCCGGCTTATGACGGCTGGTATAGGTCCTTGTATGTTATATATGTATATATATGTTATTTATTAATGAGTGAGCACAGTAGGTCGCCACGACGACAAGTATGCTTCTACCTTACCTTCAGTACGGATAAGCTTTCCCCATCAGTCCAGAAAGTTTCAGATACTTTCTACTGTTCAGAATTTCTAGTTATGTTGCTTATATTCAGTTATGTTCAATTTGCTTTACGTACTCGGTACTAGTGGTAATGATGCCCGTTTGGGGCACTGCATTTGCCTGCAAGTACCTATAGACGAGGAGCCGATCCTCGTGATCCTAGCCATGCAGAGTCATCAGCTCCTGTCATCTGGAGCTTGATATTCAGAGTTTTACATCATTTTCTTTTGTTGTATAATACGGGTAGGTCAGGGCCCTGTCCCGACCATCTTATCAGTATTCTTAGAGGTTTGCAGATTGTGTATATATCTCCTGTGGTTAGTTGTGCCGGTCAAATCGTGCATATGTTTAGCTGTTTATGTTGGTCGTGGGACCGCATATGTTTAGTCAAGTATGCTGGTCGTGTGGGGCCTATCCAGTTAGTAGTGGTGATCTTGTTTCGTCACGTAGCTAAGCTTAGCATCCGTTACTTGATTCGTGGCAATTAGTCAGCATGGTGGCCTTGTCGCCCGCATAGGCTTCTTATATTGATGTGATTCTTGTTAGCTTTTGTTGTTTTACAGGTGGCTATAGGCCTAGTCGGCTGGAGGCTGTATTTACGCTGGGCTATATAGCCCTGCTGATTCTCGCGAATCGTAGTTAGAGCGCCTGTGCACCGATGTGTCTAGGCTCGCAGTCTAGCAGTTCGCTCCCTAATATGGCACCAGGATCCAGTCATACTCCCAAGGCGGGGCGTGACAGATGTTACACCTTAAGTTTCTTTCGCAAGCTAGTAGTTCCAGTTTAACAAAATAGTAAAAATTAGGCAGAATGTTTTAGAAGTCGTATGTTAGAATTATTATACAGTGTTCAGCATGAAACTCAGTAAAACAGTATAATTCCCAGCAGAATATTCCAGAAATATTATTTCAGACTCAATATATCTCAGTGTTAGATTCAGTATATTTCAGTATCAGATTCAGCATATTTAAGTATCATATTCAGTATATTTCAGTATGAGATTGAGAATAGAATACCATAATATAAATATTATTATCAAATTCAGTATATATATATATATCACATGCGGTTATTGCTATTTGTGGGGACAAGATTGTTCTGTGTTGGGCACCCTTAGAGCTTCCTTGACCGCCCCAGGGTTAATAGTTGTGCCGACTCGCCCGCCAGAGGGTGAGGATACGTCGCTCTACGGAGTGGCATGACGTCCACCAGCGGACGAAGATGGGATACAGATTCCCCTTAGCGGGCTGATCAACACTATACCACACCCCTTGTCGAGTGCTTGCGCCCGGGGTGCAGATTATAGTTTTCAGATTACATATTTCAGATTTTAGGAGTCCTCTGGACTCAGATACAGGAGCCCAGCGAGCCCAAGTTGCATACCCAGGGGCCGGCTGGATGCTCATAGTTACTAGGTGGATGGTAAGACCTAGGTAGGGGTATATAGATTGTGTGCTGGTTGGTACCTTACGGCTTATGAGGGATGGTAAGGTTCTTTTATGGTATGTTGTGTTAGTTATTAATAGATAGAAAGTAGACTGCTATGTTATCAGGTATGACTCTTACTCTCTTCAGTAAAGTTATGCTCTTTTCAGTCAGTCTCAGCCCGTCTCCTATTACTTCAGTAACTATCAGTATTATTATTTGCTTTAGGTTATTTTTAGTTATTGCTTTGCATACTAAGTACCAGTTGTACTGACGCCCGTTTTGGGGTGCTGCATTACTTGCCTGCAGGTACTCATAGACGAGGAGCAGATCCCTCGTAGTTCCAGCCAGTGTACAGAGTCTTCAGCTCCTATCATCCGGAGCTTGACAGCTAAATGTTTACTTCCCTTTTTGTTTGTATAGTATAGGTAGGGCGGGGCCCTGTCCCGACCATCTTATTATTCTTAAGAGGCTTACGGATTGTATATTCCCTGTGGTTAGTTGTACTGGTCGTGTGGGGCCGTGTGTATGTTTTTAGTTTGCATGTGATGGTCGTGAGGGGCCTAGTTCAGTTGTCAGTGTGTGACCTTGTAAGTCACAGATCAGTTTAGCACTTGATTCTACTTTTTAGTGATAACTAGTTAGCATGGTGGCCTTGTCGGCCCGCATAGGTTCCCTTATGTTCAGTTG
>JACEIK010006790.1:0-42210 GCA_018107945.1 Datura stramonium | reverse complement strand
GGGATAGAGATCATACCTGAGTAATAGAACTTCTTACTATCTAATTTATAAATAACTAAAGCAAAAAAAAAAACCTTACCTGGCCCCCATAAGCCGGAAGGTACAACCAGTACAGAATAACCCACCTGGGGCCCCCATAAGCCCAGGTGAGTACACTTCAGTCTATATACACCTATAAAGGTTGCACTGGGTCAACTAATGGCTATAGTCGTCCTACCGGTTCCCTAGGTCTGCAAACTTATTTTCAACCTCTTTCAGATATAAATCTATCTGATTCAGAAGGCAAGAACTTGCATGAGCCCGCTCGGCCCCTGACTGTAGTTGTGTCTGAGTCCAGTGGACCCCTGATATATGCACCCCGGGCACTAGTCTCAACGAGGGTGTATAGAGCCAACCACGACATATGAGGACCTGGGACCCCATTTTCGTCCCTCGTGGACGATATATCGCTCCATAGAGCGACGTAATCTCGCCCCTAGTGGGCGTCGACACACCTAATAACCATGGGATCTATCGTGAAGACTTATGGGAATAATCCATTCCAAACTAAACATGGAATACGGGTTTCAGATAATAACAACAACTAATCATAATAGACATGCTTTTGGTATTCTTATTGGGATTCAAACTGAGTTATCATGCTAAAGAAACTAACTTGCCGAAGGAAACTGCCTTAACATACCTCGTTCGCCGATTATTGATTAATTGGTGAGTTTCAGTTCGTATTCAACTGTTCTTATCAACTGCAATCGTATTACAGGGGGAATATGACTAGTTTCAGTATTAAATTCGATAAAAATGNTATATATATATATATATGTTAACTATATTTCAACTTAACGGAACACATTTGAAAACTCATAATTTCTCAAAAGTGCAAAAGGGAGAAATGCTTACTTGAAGCCTGTGATCATATAGAAATTAGTTTGAAGTGATTCCAACGACTTTGGCTCGGCGAGTTTACAATTTGCTGGGCGAATTTCGTGAAAATAACTCCGTAGAAATGCTCCCTGCAGCCTTAAACTTCAATATCTGAAGTTAATTTGAATTCGGGCGTTGTTTTATAGAGTAAACGGATGAAAATTATTTGATTTCCTCGTACTCTCTCAAGTCTGGCCATGGGTTAATTCTAATATGAACTTGAAATATCAAAGGAGGTCTTTATATAGGAGGGAAAGGAACCAAGGAGGCGCCTTGTGCCAGCCATCGCGGCAACCTTGGTGTCGCGCCGCGCCTGGAATCATGACAAGATACTGGCGCACCACGCTATCTGGTGCTCTACCGGCTGGCAAATCGTGCTGGCCCTGTGCGGGCTAGCCTCACTCGACCTGACTTTCGAGGCTTTTTTACACGCGTCTTACTATATCTATTTCAAATTCATGCGTACTCCTACTATTCGTTGACTTTTTACGGGGTGTAACATCCTCCCCCCCCCTTAGGAACATTCGTCCTCGAATGTCTACTTGATTCATAGGAGTTTAACTCCTTTTAGGACTATTATTCTGGAAATATTTTGATAGAGTCTCCCCTGCAATATGGACTATCCAGAAATCCTGAAACGCAGAAAAGTCCAATACAAGCACTTCACATAACACTATAACAACTATTTCACAACAAGACTGGAGTCCACTAAGCAACACATATAGCACAAATCATGAAACAATAACTGAATCGATAACTTACCTTAACTGCACAGTCTGGAATAAGCCTAGAACAAATGAGGGTATCTGTATTTCATGTCGTCCTTAGCTTCCCAAGTCATTTCCTCTCTATTCTTGTTTCTCCACAGCACTTTAATAGAGGCAACATCCTTAGTCCTCAACCTACGAACCTGTCGATCCAACTGGCACAACTCGGGACGGATCTCCTATGCACTTTTGTAGCATTGACATATGAAAGACCGAATGAACAAATTCCAATTCTGAAGGCAAGTCTAGCTCGTATGCCACATGCCCTATTCTCCGGAATATTCGATACGGCCCAATAAACCTCAGACCGAGCTTACCTTTTTTGTCAAACCTCATTACGCCCTTCATCGGCGAGACCTTCAGAAACACCCAGTTGTTTACATTGAACTCCAAGTTCCTACGCCGTACATCTGCGTTAGATTTCTGGCGGCTTTGAGCTACAACAAGCGTTCTCTAATGAGCTTCACTTTCTCCTCTGACTGATGGATCATGTCTGGTCCAATTAACTTTGATTCTCCGACTTCGAACCAA
The DNA here is from genome assembly GCA_018107945.1 of Datura stramonium. Classification (NCBI taxonomy): domain Eukaryota; kingdom Viridiplantae; phylum Streptophyta; class Magnoliopsida; order Solanales; family Solanaceae; genus Datura; species Datura stramonium. Next base: position 39,991 of record JACEIK010006790.1, on the reverse strand, counting down.
CCAATTGGAGATCTACACTTCCTCCCATATAAGGCCTCATAAGGCGCCATTTGAATCGTTGAATGGTAACTGTTATTGTAGGAAAACTCAATAAGTGGTAAGTGTTCATCCCAGCTGCCCCAAAATCCAGCACACACGCCCGTAACATATCCTCGAAATTGTACGTTCTGCTTGCCCTTCTGTCTGAGGATGGAAGGTCGTACTCAGATTAACCTGTGTCCCTAGACCCTTCTGGAAGGATTGCCAAAATTTAGCTGTAAACTTTGCCCCTCTATCAGAAATAATTGATAACGGAACACCATGCAATTGGACTATCTCTCTAATATATAGTTCAGCATAGTCTTCAGCTGAAAAAGTAGCCTTTACTGGCAGAAAATGAGCTGATTTCATTAACCTGTCAACAATCACCCGGATAGAATCAAATTTACGCCTAGTATAAGGTAACCCTGTTACAAAGTACATATTAATTGCCTCCAATTTCCACATAGGCACTACTATCTCCTGTGTCAGTCCTCCGGGTTTTTGATGTTCGGATTTCACCTGCTTGCAATTAGGACATTGATCTACAAATTCTGCTATCTCCTTTTTCATTCCCGACCGCCAGTAATTCTCTTTTATATCATGATACATCTTTGTTGAGCCCAGATGAAGAGAGTAACGAGAATAATGCACCTCGCCCATAATTTGCTGGCAAAGTCATGCCGCGTCCGGAACACAGAGGCGATCCCTATATCTCAAAACTTCATCTTTAGTTGCCTTGAAATATGCTACCTTTGCTCGCTGAGCCTTATCTCTGAGCTGAACCAGGTTAGAGTCTTCGTACTATCGTTCCTTCACTTCCACAACTAATGATGATATTGACGTATTCTGAATTACTGCTCCGCCTTTTCCTAAATTTACTATATGGACAGCCAAACTGGCTAACTGATGTAGTCCTCTGGCCAGTTCCCTCTATTCGGGCTTCAAATATTCCATACTTCCCATGGATTTGCAACTGTGGGCATCTTCTACGACATTGGTTCTCCCTAGGTGATATAAGATGTTCACATCATAGTCCTTCAATAGCTCTAACCAGCAACGTGGCTGCAGATTCAACTCTTTATGTGTGAAAATGTATTGGAGGCTCTTATGATCAGTGAAAATATCTACATGAATTCCATACAGATAATGCCTCCATATTTTCAAGGCATGAATCACCGCGACTAATTCCAGGTCATGCGTGGGGTAGTTCTTTTCATGCTTCCTCAGCTGCCTAGAAGCGTAAGAAATTATTTTACCATGCTACATCAGAACACATCCTGACCCGACGCCTGAAGCATCGCAGTACACTGCATAACCCTCTGATCTTTCTGGCAAGGCTAATACTGGTGTTGAGGTCAATCTATTTTCCAACTCCTGGAAGCTCTATTCACATGCTTCAGTCTAATGAAATTTAGCTTCTTTCTGAGTTAACTTGGTCAGAGGCGCTGCTAAGATAGAAAATCCTTCCATGAACCTTCTGTAATACCCAGCTAACCCCAGGAAACTACGTACCTCGGTTGGAGTTGTAGGTCTAGGCCATGTTTTTACTGCTTCAATCTTCTACAAATCTACCTGTATACCAGTATCTGACACAATGTGGCCCAAAAAGGCCACTAAATCCAGCCAAAATTCACATTTAGAAACTTCGCATACTGCTGGCGATCCCTGAGAGTTTAGAACACTGTTCGTAGGTGATCCCGGTGATCTGCCTATGAGCGGGAATATAAAAAAATATAGTCAATAAATACTATCACAAACAGGTCCAGATACGACCTGAAGATGTTGTTCATAAAGTCCATGAACACTGCTGGAGCATTCGTCAGCTCGAAGGATATGACTAGAAATTCAAAGTGGCCATACCTGGTCCTGAAAGTGGTTTTTGGAATATCTTTCTCTCTAACCCGAACCTGATGATACCTAGATCTTATGTCGAATTTTGAAAAGCACTTTGCCCCCTATAACTGGTTCAACAAGTCATCTATTTTGGGGAGAGGGTACTTATTCTTGATAGTGACTTTATTCAGCTACCTGTAATCTATACACATACAGAGGGAGCCATCCTTCTTCCTCACAAAAAGAACTGGTGCGCCCCATGGTGAAGTACTCGGCCTGATAAATCCCTTATCTAACAAATTTTTTAACTGCTCGTTTAATTCTCTGAGCTCAGCAGGAGCCATTCCGTACGGAGGAATAGATATAGGTTGAGTACCTGGTAATAAATCAATTGCAAAATCGATCTCCTGTTCTGGGTTAATACCAAGTAGCTCATCTGGGAATACATCTAAAAATTCATTGACTACAGGAATGGACTGTAGAGCCGGAGATTCTGCTTGGACATCTTGAACCTTGACAATATGATAAATACATCCTTTCACTATCAATTTTCTTGCCCGATGATAGGAAATAAACCTACCTTTTTGCGTCGCTACACTACCTTTCCACTCCCGTACAACCTCCACTGGAAAGTGGAGGACAGTCTTGGTCAAACATTCAACATTGGCATACATGACACCAGCCAATCCATACCCATAATTACTTCAAAATCAATCATTTCTTGTTCTATCAAATTTTCTAAAGACTGACGACCAACAACCTCTGCATCCCCGGTAGACCCTCCTAGCTATGATAGAGTCACTGACGGGTGTAGACACTAAAAAAGGTTGCTGAAGTGATTATGGCGTAATACCAAACTCCCGAGCCACTAACGGTGTAACATAAGACAATGTGGATCTTGATCTATCAATACATAAACAGAATGAGAGCAAATATCCAGCATACCTGTCACCACATCCAGTGACGACTCTGACTCCTGTCATCCCGATAAAGCATAGGTGCGCAAGGGACCGGTACCTGAACTAGATGCCCCTGGCCTGCCTCGGCCTCTGCCGGCTGGAGCTGAGGGCCTACGCTCTGCTGGAGATGCTGGGGCACGTGATCCTACTGAAGATCTATCCTAATGGTCCCAATCACTCTGACCCCTGGCTGGACAATCTCTCATCTGATGAACCTCCTATCCACAGGTATAACATGTTGTGGAACCATACCTACATGCTCCGGAGTGACGTCGGCTACATATAGGGAAAAGTGTTAAGGTAAATCTGCTCTGCTCCGCTCCCCTTTGCTACTGTGAACCTGCTAATCGTGGGCTCTCGCCAGGCCCTGACGGGTCTCGGCGACCAAACATACTCCCCTACTGTTGCTGTGAAAGTAGGGGTCTAGGTAGTGTGTGTGATAATCGGGGTTTGGCTCCGCCTTGAAATTCTGCCTGCATGTCACTAGGTTTGGCACGACGATGCTTCTCCTGGTTTTCCCTTCTTATCTCCGTTACCGCTATCTGATCCCTTCGATATTCTGAGCAAAAGCCTGAACGAGGGCAATATCCATGTCCTCTCATAGAGTGGCCATAATATAGGTCTCCACATTTTCTGGATTCAGCCCCATAATAAATCGGTGCACCCTAGCCGGTATGGTATCCACAAAAGCTGGTGCATATCGGGCCAAGGAGTCGAACCTCATAGCATATTCCCAAACACTCATACACTGCTGCTCTAAATGTAGGAACTGATCAACCCGGGCCTGACGAATTTCCCGTGGAAGGTAGTGATCTAGGAAAGCCTTTGAGAAGCTGGGCCAAGTCATAGGGGAAGCACCTCTCCCTCGGGACCTCTCCCAACTCTCATACCACAGTACTGTTATGTCTCATAGACGGAATGCTGCTAACTCAACCGACTCTACAGGTGTGGCATGCATCACCAATGAAAATTCCCTGCATCTAATCCAAGAAATCTGAGGGTCCTCCGCCTGATCCGTCCTTGTGAACTGCGGGGGACTCAGTGCAAGAAACTCCTGGACCCTCAAACTACCTGATCCTGCTAAGGACTCTGTGACCACGGGCGCCACTGGCTGATTTTGTGCAGCCATTATCTGAGCTAGCATAACAACAACACTCCTAACCTCCGATCCGATGATACCGGTACAGAGACTGGGGGAGGCAACTCCATTACATTTTCCACTCTGAGTGGCTCCTGGCGTGGTGGAGAGCGCTGGGGAGATCGAGAGAAATTCTCCCTATCGCCCTCATATTGGGCTGACTCTGATGGAGGCACCCTGCTAGTGCTTCCCCTGCTGCAACATCAAATATCCTACCAGTCGTGGTGTGTCGTGGGTCTGCCATTTCTTTGTAGGTAAAAGAATAAGGTGATCTTAGGGACTCAACCTTATACTGTAAAGCTTTATAGAACGACTGGATAAGAAGAAAGAGTAACCATCCTATCATGCCTCCCATCCTCCTTCCTATAGGATGTGGTGCACAACACATCCATATACAAGACTCTACTTAGCACGACTTACAAACTCACTGGGATACGACCTGCTCTGATACCAAGTCTGTCACGCCCTACCTTAGAAGGCATGACTGGCTCCTGGTGCCCTACTAGGATCTGAACTAACTTAACTAGGCCTGTGCACTCCTGGTGCAAGAATCCTCCCCAAATCAAGAAAACAACGGGCTATATCTCGGCTGTAAATACAACCTCCGGCTGACAAGGCCTTATAGCCACCTGTAAAGGAAAATAGGTAACCAGAACCAGGCAATAACAGGGAATCCTATGCGGGCCGACAAGATCACCATGATATCTAGTTATGACTGTAAAGTAAATCCAGTGTTACGCTAAACTATGGCCGACGAGGCGCTAATCTGAAAGCTAAACAAGGCCCCATACATCGAACACATAAACTAAAACACATATGGCCCCACACGGCCAATGTCAACTAACCACAAGGAAATAGAAATAATTTGCAAGCATCTAGGAGTAATATCATGATCGGGACAGGGTCCCGACCTACCCATAAACTGTAAAATAAAAAAAGAGTAAACCTTCTGTCTACAAGCTTCAGAGGAAAGGAGCCGACCTTCTGCTAATCCAGGCTGGAGGCTAAAAGGGACCTAAAAGCCGGAGGGTTATTTTGAAAATGAACTTAAAATATCAAATGAGGGCTTTATATAGGAGGGCAAGGCACCAAGGAGGCACCTCTCACCGTCCATTGCGGCAACCTTGGTGCCGCGCCGTTCCTAGCATCGCGCCAAGCTGGCTGGTGCTCTGTCGGCTACCTCGTCGCGCTGGCCCTGTGCAGCTTGGCCTCGCTCGACCGGACTTCTAAGGTTTGTATATATGCATCGTACTCTCTCTATCTATTTCAAATTCATGCATACGCCTACTATTTCTTGACTTTTTATGGGGTGTAACAGTACCGCTGTGGCGCAGTGATTTTGCTGCAGTGAAGCCCAAATTAATCAGTGGGACAAGTTGTAATTTCTTATAATTTAGTAATGTAACTAATACTATTATTATTTGGGCACGAGATTAGGTACAGAATTATGTATATGATTGCACTTATTGATATGTATTCTAACTCTAGTCATGTGTGATTTATTATTTGTTGTGCTATGTTGTGTGTCCCAAGATTGAGGGGTGAGTTGGTACTGAACGAATATGTCTCTGAGATAATGGATGATACGAAAGGGAAATTATTGATATGATGGTGAATGTGAGGCCTGGGGAAAAGGTAAAGGACTCAGATGAACAAGTTAATATGATCAGACTATAAATGAGGATTGGATACTTGAATGGCTCATGCCCCAGGTCAGCATCCGAGCGAGCGGTACGAGGGAATACATAGACAAGTATGGATAAAAGACCATGCAGCTAGGTGTACGGATATGAGTACATAGACAGGCATGGCTAAAATACTATGCGGCTGGGTGTAAGGATATGAGTACATAGACAGGTATGATAAAGGACTCATATAGTTGGGTGTACTATACATGGATTTCTACAGTCCCCTGCAGGTCATGACTGGAAGGGCAAGCATAATGTTACACCCCGTGAGTTCCTAACGTTTAGCCGATGTATTCATATGTAAGTCAAGAGTTTTAGAGTACGATGCGTACGAGAAAGGCCCCGGGGAAAAGTCGAATGAGCGCGGAGTGGAGGTAGCAAGGGAGAAGGCCGGACAGGCTACAACAGGGGCAACGTGTCACGGACCCTCTCCCTCCGCGTTGGGTGCTGTGACCTTCCCATAAATCGGCGCGTTGGGGGCCGTGACACGGACTCTCTTGGCCACCGCCTAAATGTTATATAAGTTGATGTTTTCATTTGGTTTCATCTCATATTGAATATCCTTGCCATAGAGAGAGAAGCACACCAATTTTCACGCAAATTTCTTCTATTACGCTACTAAATGCGGTCTGAACTCAAATTAACTTTAGGTATTGAGTTCTAATCTTGCAGTGAGCATTACTGTGGAGTTATTACGCCTGGAAAATCAAAACTCCGTCGAGTAGAAGTAATCATAATTGCTCCAAATTGATTACTATGCAGTCACAGGCTTGAAGTAAGCATTTCTCCCTTCTGAATTCTCGGGAAATTATGGGTTTTCGGCCGTATTCTGCGAAGTTGAAGTATTAGTATTATTAGCATTAAAAGTTATCATTTTAAGCCGAATTTAGTATTTAAATTTGTCTTTTTCTCCCAGTATTACGGTTACAGTTGGAAAGAGCTATTGAATACAATTGAAACTTGTCAGATAATCGAAAATCAGCAGCTAAGATATGTTAAGGAGAATTCCTTTGGCAAGTTAGATCCTATAGCATTGTAACACAGTTTGAATATCAATAAAGGAACCAAAATTATTGTCATTGTGTTTAGGTATTGCTGTTGGTTGAGACCAGTACTCTATGTTTAGTTTGGGATTGACTTTTCCCTGTATAGCCTTCCATGACAAACCCCAGGGTTAATAGTTATTTCATTGCCTGCTAGGGGCTATATGACGTCGCTCCAAGGAGTGATATGTCGTCCCAAGGGATGATGATAAGGCCCAATGCCTTATACAGTCCATTCCATGGCTGGACTACCAATTTTATGCCGTATCAGTATCACACCCCCGTCGAGTGTGGTGCTAAGGGTTCAGTTATCAAGAGTCCACTGGACTTAGACACAGCTATAGTTTAGGAGCCGAGTGGGCTCAGTTGCATACCCAGGAGACCGGTAGGTTAGCCATAGTTATTAGTTGACTCATTTTTACCTTATTAGGGATATATAGATTAAAGTGTACTTTCCAGAGCTTATGGGGGCCCCAGGTGGGTTATTCTGTGTTGGTTGTACCTTCCGGCTTATGGGGCCAGGTAAGGTTATTGTTTGCACTATTTACTAATAGATTAGATAGTAGGAAGTTAAGTTAATCAGGTTATATCTCTATCCCTTCCACTCATTACTTTCAGTTTCATCTTAAGTTTTATTAAGTTATTTTTAGTTACTGCCTTACATATTCAGTACATATTATACCGATGCCCATCCTTGGGGCGCTACATTACTTTCCTGCAGGTGCGTATAGATGCGAATCAGGACCTCTTTAGTTTTCAGCCTGAGTCAGCAGTATAGTTAGCTCCCTTCCTCCGGGGCTAATACTTAGAAGGTTTGCTCCTTTTATTGTATAGTATATGGGCAGGTCGGGGCCCTTTCTCGACAATTATTCCACTCCTAGAGGCTTGTAGATTTATCGATTCCCTTTTGTTATTTTGTTGTTTGCCGTGTGGGGCCTATATACATTTTATTTCATGTGATGGTTGTGTGGGGACTTGTTTAGATTTTAGATAGTGGCCTTGTCGGCTATAGTATAGTTATAGTTACCTAATTTTCATTTCAGTTATAACTAGGCAGCATGGTGGTCTTGTCGGCCTACATAGGATTCTCTTTTATTGCTTGTTGTTGGTTAGCTATTTTCATTTACAGGTGGCTATATGGCCTTGTCAGCCGGAGGATGTATTTACAGCCGAGATATAGCTCGTTGTTTTCTTGAATTAGGTTGCAAGAATGCACCAGGCGTGCATGAGCCTAGCTAGGTCAGTCATATTCCAGTCTAGCACTAGGTGCTAATCATTCCTCCAAAGGTGGGGTGTGACAAACTTGGTTTCAGAGCAGGTCATATCCCAGGGAGTGTGCAAGCCGTGCCAAGTAGAGTCTTTTCTACGAATGTATTGTGCACCACATTCTATAGACAGAAGGCTACGAGGCATGTTAGGGTGGTTACTCTTATTTCTCTTCCAATCGTGCCATAGAGCTGTGTTGTATAGGGTTGAGTCCCTAAGCTTACTATATTCTACTTTTCTACAAAGAGATGTCGGACACACGACAGACCACGACTGCCGAAAAGTTAGACTTCGCAACAGGAGAGGGCACTAGTAGGGTGCCCCAGTCAAAGCCAGCCCGATCTGAGGGCGATAGGGAGACTTTATTTCGGTCACCCCAGCACTCTCCGCCACACCAGGAGCCATCTAGAGCGGTAGATGTGTCGGCACCACCTCTAGTAGCTCCTATACCAATACCATCAAACCAGGAGGTCAGTAGCACTGTCTTCATGCTAGCTAAGATGATGGCTGTGCAACGTCCGCCAGTGGCACTCGTGGTTGTTGAATCTTTGGGAGGACCTGGTAGTTCAAGGGTCTGAGAGTTTGTTGCGCTAAGTCCCCCGCAGTTCACAGGTACGGACTGAGATGAGGACCCTCAGGACTTCTTGGATCAGCTACAACGGATCTTCAGGGGAATGCATGCTACGCTTGTGGAGTCAGTTGAGTTAGCGGTATTTCAATTGCGAGATATAGCAGTGTTATGGTATGAGAGTTGGGAGAGGTTGTGAGGTAGAGATATTCCCCCTCCGTCTTGGTCCAACTTTTTAGAGGCATTCTTGGACCACTATTTTCCGCGTGAAATCCGACAGGCCCAGGTAGACCAGTTTCTGCATCTGGAGCAGGGTTCGATGAGTGTTCGGGAGTATGCTATGAGATTTGACTCCTTGGCCCGATATGCACCATCTTTCGTAGACACTATGCTGTCCATGGTGCACCGGTTCATTATTGGGGCTGCTTCCAAAGTACGTGGATACTTGTGTTGTAGCTATTCTGGGGGAGGACATGGATATCGCCCATATTCAGGCATTTACTTAGAGTATTGAGGGGCTCAAGCAGTGCTAGCGAGAGATAGAAAGAGCAATCCAGAGAAGCGCCGCAGGGCTAGACCTAGTGACACTCAGGCAGAGTCTGAGGTTAGACCTACGCCACGACTATCAGGAAGACCTTCCAGACCCCCACCTCTATAGCAACAAAAGAGTGCTAGACCAGGTCGTCGGGGACCTTTAGGACCCGATAAGAGTTCACGGACATCAGGTTCACAGCAGAAGATAGGGTTAGAGCAGAGTAGATTCACTGTTCCACCTTGCCTTATCTGCAGTCGATGCAATCTTGGGGCATGTAGGTATGGTTCTACTATTTGTTACACCTGTGGACAAGAGGGTCACATGATGAGAGACTGTCCAGCTAGAGGTTAGAGTGATCGGGATCGATAAGACATATCTTCAGTAGGGTCACATGCCCCAACACCTTCAGCAGGGCACAGGCCCTCAACTTCAATCGACAGATGCCGAGGCAGGTTAGGGGCATCGAGTTCAGGCGCCGGTCCAGATCGCACTTATGATTTACTAGGGCGGCAGGAGTCAGAGTCGTCACCGGATGTTGTGACAGGTATGCTGGATATCTTTTCTCATTCAGTTTATGTTTTAATAGACTCAGGTTCTTCTTTGTCCTATTTACACCATTAGTGGCCCAGAAGTTCGGTATAATGCCAGAATTGCTTCAGCGATCCTTTTCGGCGTCTACGCCCGTCGGTGATTCTATTATAGCTAAAAGGATCTACCAGGGTTGCACAGTAGAGGTTGTTGGTCGCCAAACTTTGGCGGATTTAGTGGACTAGAAATGATTGATTTTGATGCAATTATGGATATGGGTTCGCTAGCACCATATTATGCCAATGTAGAATGTTGGACCAAGAATGTTCGATTCCACTTTCCAGGGGAGGTAATACGAGAGTGGAAAGGCAATGAAGCTACGCCAAAAGGTAGGTTTATATCCTATCTTTGGGTGAGAAAGTTAATAGAAAAGGGTTATATTTATCATATTGTCAGGGTTCAGGATGTCCAAGAAGAATCCCCAACTCTTCAGTCCATTCCAGTAGTCAATAAATTTCCAGATGTGTTCCTAGATGAATTTCCTGGTATTCCCCTAGAATGAGAAATCGATTGTGCTATCAACTTATTACCAGGTACTCAGCCTATACCTATCCCTCCGTACTGAATGGCTCCTTCTGAGCTTAGAGAATTGAAGGAACAACTGAAAGATCTGCTGGATAAGGGTTTCATCAGACTGAGTATTTCACCATGGGCTGCACCGGTTTTGTTTGTAAGAAAGAAAGATGGCTCCTGTTCGGGTGTCTGGATGACTACACGCAAGTGCACGTGGTCGAACAAGTAGTAAGTGGCTCAAGTAAGCCAAGTATCGATCCCACAGGGACTGGACTACAGGGACTGACTACGGGGCAAAATTTACTCAAGTGTCGGGCCATCAGAACTCTAAAAATGCAGACAACAATGTAAAGAAAGTTTTTATATTTTGTTATCTAATTTTATACTAAGGCTAAAATGAATATACAAGTGAGTCTGAACAATGAATGTGAGCATGCTGAGGCTAAAACGAACATGTAGAGAAATTAAATATCGATACAAGTTGGTTTATCTTTTCTCCGGTTGCTAGTCGGAACTTACGCCATGGATTAAAACTCTCGTATTTAACCCAACTTAAGAATCATGAACCTTCCACCTACATTTCTATGAAAAGAAGCAATTCATGTTCTAGCCATACAAAACCGATTCCACAATTGATAATACGACTTTCAGGTATATTTCTATCCTGAAGGTAAATCAATTCTCAATTTTCCCAACTAAGAAAAGATCATATCCTATTAATTCACAACTTTCCAATTTCGTGCTTCAGTGAAACCGACTTTTATAGATTTACATCAACATTAGCCAAACATTAATGCAGTAAGAACAAGAATTAATAGAACAACCATGGAAGAAAAGATGAAAAAACCAAATGATCAACAATTACATTTCAATACAATTGTTCCTAACCTCAGCAAGATGTGAAATTAGCCACTCATTTGTGGATTAGACATCGTTAAATGAGTGTAAATTATACAAACAATTGAAAGAAAGGAGAAAGAGATAGAGAGAAACCCCAAGATTTTCGTCCCCTCAACTGCCTGTAACCCACGTTCTTGCTCCACCAAGTCAGAATATGTAAAATGAACCTAAGTGTGCTATTTATATTAGTGGAAATTTTTCCACCGAACAAGCAACGTGTCACGGAGTGCAAACACGCGAGCACTTCCTCCGTGACACATTGCCCAACGCGGAGGCTCTCTGGAAATTGCCCAAAAATTTACTCCTAGGGAAGCTCCTTGCCGCGTTGGCAGCATGTCACGCTGCCCGGGCAGCGATGACACATCCCTCGTTGCGCTGATGGCACCGCCGTGGCACGGCGCTGGGCGCGCTGGGTGCTCGCCTGCTTGCTGTATCTGCGCGCTTGCCTGGCATAGGCGTGGCATGGCGCTGGGCGCGGCACACGCACAGCGTGGGCACGCCGCCTGGCGCGGCCAGCCTTGCCATGGCCTACCTCTTGCCGACTTTCATCCGCTGCTTCCGACTCCATTCCTCTCCTTCACCAACTTATAAATTAGTTCCTCAAAAATCATTGAAACCTACAAAACAAGGACTAATCATGTTGGTTAGCACATATATTCACATTTATATAAAATTACATGAAAATGAATAATTAATTAGATAAACAAGACTAATTTAGGTTATCAAGCGTCATTCGGGCATGCTATTTTGCCCGAGATCACAACCCCACACTTAAAGCCTTGTTCGTCCTCGAACAACCTTTTACATCTCATGCATATTGAGACTCACCCATAACCAATTTAGCAAGATAATCTGCTAAGGCTATAATGATTATTTAAGATAACAAGCTAAAAATAGAGCATGCACGATTTGTCATTGAAATGAAATACAACTATGTTAAGACTTCTTAACCTCAAGAATCGACTCTCAATCATAGCAAACTCATGCAAATCAACTGATTAAGAGATCCCACATGAATTATATTCTTCATTAAACATGTGCCCTCACGAAAAGAGAGTTACCCAATTTCACACGCAAAACAATTTTTTACATCACAACATGTGTAGGTACATGAATAGAATTACACTCACTCACAAATAATTCACATGCATCACAATGACCCATAAGCTTGCCCCTAGTGTTTTACTCCACTAATTTGAGGATGTATGAATGTAAGATCAAGTAGGACTTTAGGATGTAATGTAACTCAGGTATAGGTAGGTACTATCTGGCCAGTAATAGTGACTATCTTCCCTAAGCGCTTTTAATACATCACACCCTCATTGCGAACTTTCCTTCCTTACTTCACCTTTTTATCCTTGGTAGTTTTCTTTTTCCTCTTTTGTTCCCCATTTCTTTTAGGCACTTTTAGCTTATTAGTAAGGAGTTTTATAAATAGTTTTTCATTCATTTGCTTTCTTACTCCTTACTAATAATCAACCATTTTCAATACCGCGCACCTTTGACCTTTCTCAACTTTTACAACTTCCACTTTTCCTTTCTTTTCATTCTTCTCCCTCCTTTACTCTTCCAGATTTTTCTTCTTTAGGCGCTTAGGAGCTTTGGATCAAATTCAAGGCTAATGAAATAAAAAGAATTAAGTTTATATTGCAGCTATCAAAGAATAGGCTTAAGGCTCAAAAGGGCTAACTAGGATTAATTTCTCACGGTAGGTAAAACGAGGGATAAAAACTTGGTTCATACAAAGAAATGCCTAGATCATCTCCTGTACACCACATCCTTCATATCATTTCATACACACACCAGGCAAGTTCTAGACAATCCACAATAGCACAGAATGCTCAAAACCTTACACTCATGGCACATGCTCAATTCAAGACACATTCGCCAGACTTTGCTTAGCTAATTAACGAATTCAAACATTAAGCTTTAATCATATTGAGTCAAATTCAAGAGCCTAAGTGTCTCACACAAAGTTATACACTTGCATGCTTTAAAACTAAAACATACTTGCATCTTACAATCATTTATAGCACATAAAAGAATATCAAGCATCATTAGCTACGGTTCCCAAACCAAAACCTATTGACTAATTTTCAAGACGGTTGTCATCCATACATCGTCGGAAACAGTCCCTAAGTACGACTAAAACATTAAATACAGACAAAGAATTTTTTTTATTCTTCGGTTCAAAGACCCCGTCGGAAAAGAACCGACAAGAAAAACCAACGGGTGATGAATTCATGCTTGACTCACAATTTTTTTCAAATTTCACAATTCTCACAATTCTCACAAGCACAGCATTCACCAAACGATTTGTTACACAGAAAATTTTTGGAAAATTTTGAAATTTCCTTGAAATTTCTCACCCCAATATTCCTTAAATCATGCTATGTCCTCATAGCATCAAATTAACATTTAAAGAGGGTGAGAAAAACTCCATGAGGCCTTAGGCCTATATGAACAACATGTTTTCTTCAACTTTACGCAGGTGGGTGTTCGAATCTCTACACTTTTTCTCTTCCATGCTTGTTAGCTCGACCGGGGCATATTTATATGCTCAAGTGAGGGCTCAAATGCATCATTTGAGCCTTGCTTATCCAACAATGTTTGCACATTCTCATGTAAATTATAGGGAAGTGTGAATTATACTAACCAACATGATTAGCATTGTTTTGCAGGAAAACATACTTTATAATTTTGTTAAGATGCATGTTGGGAGTGAAATCGGAGATGGACTCGGGAGTGAGCAAGGAAGCAAACTCTGGAGAAGCAAGAAATAAAGAGGCTCCATGATGGAGCCAGACACGCTGCCATCGCGGATGCATTCTGTCCGGGAGATATAATTTCAAGAATTTCCAGAGAGGGTTCGCGATTGTGCCGCGGGCACGTTGGAATCAAGTTCCCGATCTTGACATTCCAAAGGAGGTGCGCGCCACCCGCGCACGACCGGGCATGCTCCGCGTTGCATATCGTGCCACGTTGGGGACAACTACCAGGACGGCTAAATTCCAGAGAGCCAGCGCACCGGTGTCACGGAGGCAGTGCCCGCGATGCACTCCGTGACACGTTGCTTGTTATTCCGGGAAAAATTCTCACCAAAAGATAAATAGAATACTTAGGTTCATTTTTAATTATTCTGACTTGGTGGGAGCAAGAACGTGGGTTACAGGGTGATAGGACGAAAATTCTTAGGGTTTTTTCTATCCCTTCTTCTTTCTTTCAATTGTTTGTATGATTTACACTCATTTAACGATGTTGAATCCACACATGAGTGGCTAATTCCATTTCTTGCCGAGGTTAGAATAATTGTATTGAAATGTAATTGTTGATTATTTGGTTTTTCATCTTTTCTTCTATGGTTGTTCTATTAATTCTTGTTCTTACCGCATTAATGTTCTAAATAATGTTAAATGTAACTAAAGTCCGGTTTCACCCGACAGGGCAATTCTAAACTGGAAAGTTGTGAATTAATAGAGGATCTTTACTTAGTTTGGGAAAATTGAGAATTGATTTACTCATGATAGAAATATACCTGAAAGTCGTATTAGTCAAGTGTGGAATCGGCTTTGTATGGCTAGAACATGAATTTCTTCTTATCACAGAAATGTAGGTGGAAGGTTCATGATTCTTAAGTTGGTTTAAATCACGAGAGTTTTAATCCATAGGCATAAGTTCCGACTAGCAACCGGAGAAAAGATAAACCATGTATGTTGATAGTCAGTTTCTGTACATGTTCATTTAGCCTCTTCTTATCCCTATGTTCAGACTCACTTGTATATTCATTTTAGACTTAGTATAAAATTAAAACCATAAAATAAAAACTTTTCATTCACACCGGTGTCCCTACTTTTAGAGTTACAAGAAATTGACACTTGAGGTGATTTTGCCCTGCAGTCCAGTCCCTGTGGGATTGATACTTGGCTTACTTGAGCCACTTACTACTTCGACCACGTGCAATTTGCGTGTAGTCATCAGACAGCCGTACAAGTTTTTGGCGCCGCTGCTTCTGACTGGCAATTGGCGAAATTAAAATTTTTCTTAAAATTGTTAGTTTGCTATTTCTTTATTTAAGTGTTGACAACTTGGTCTAGCCTGTATTTTGCAGATAACAGATTCTGCTGAACACCGGCAAGAGACAAAAGAGCTGGTGGATCTGCATCTCAGAGTCGGAAAGACAATTCCATTATCAACGGAGAGAAGCTCTAGGAGAAACCGCAGCTGCTCGTACAAACAATCATGGAGCAAAACTACAGACCTCACTACTTGTGGGCAGTGTTAGTGCCTGAGGAAATGGAAGTAGGGTCGGTTCGTGATGTGGCAATCCCACATGCTAGCAACGCCACATCTAGCATTCGCAAACCTGAGCCAGGAGGAGGTCTGAGCTTAAACAGAACATGGTGCAATTGCTGACCACAAGCGGGGCGCTTTACAGGTGTCTCCTCACGAAGATCCAACAACATCTTCAAAATTTTTGGAGATAAGCGACACTTACATCCACGCCCGGAGTGTCACTGCATATGTCAGGCTTACATCAAGCTCCCATGTTCACTTTTGGGAGATGCCAAAAGGTGGCTGGAAAGCTGAGCCACCGAACTCTATAACCACACATGGGCTATTCAAAGAAGTTCTTGATTCGGTTCTTTCCTTCGTAAAAGCAAGACTTATAGTCAAATTAAGTTTCAAACAAAGAGAAGGAGAAAATCTTACTGCTTGGGAGAGATTCAAATCGCCGTTGCGGGATTGTCCTCATCACCATCAATCACTACAGGCTGTGCACACGTTTATTGAGGTTTTGGAACCCCACACAAAATCTTGATGGACTTTGCAGCTGGGGGACAAGCATTGAAAAGTTCTATGAGGAGCTTTATACTTTGCTAACCATTTCAGGAAACCTGCAGTATGCATTCTTCAAGGGGAGGAGCAAGGAAAGCAGCCGAGCCTGAAGTGGATGGGTTTACTGCCTATCGCTGCACAGATAGCTGCCTTGCAGAATCAACTCAACACCCACTTTGGCAACATGAGCTTGAGTCAGTCTCAAGCCCCAGTGAATGCAGTGCAGCAGATTTGGTGTGAAGGTATGAGTAATGAACACTCGCCTGAGTGTTAGAGCAAATCCTCGACTGGTGAACTTTGTCGGTAATGCACAAAGGAACAATCACCAACAGTATGGTAACAGCCACAATTCTAACTGGAGGAATCACCCGAATTTCTCTTGTGTGGCAACAACCAGTGAGGGACAAAGTTCGAGTCAGGGGGTGCAAAGAAATCAAGGAGGGCCAGAATTATCAGTCATGCAAAAGTATAGAAACAAACAATGCCCTCCTCCACCACCATCACCCGGTTGAGGAGATGTTCAAGACAATATAGCTAACCAAGCTCACTTCAGGCTGACTATGTTAAACTGCAGCCGAGGTCAAGAATAACAATCAGTTAGCTACCAAGGCGCTGGAGTATCAGTTTGGGCAGTTTGCTGAGCCCAAAACAAGGCCTAGAGGAGGACTTCCCTCGGCGAACAATGCATCCCAACCCCAAGCATGTGAATGCGCTGGGACCACAAGGAGGGGTTTGCAACTTAAGGAGGTGGAACCAGAAAGACCACCTCAACAGTCGGGAGCAGCAGAAACGGGAGAGGGAGCATGACGAGAGGGGGAAGAACAAGGATGCTGGAACTGAAAGACTCTCTCCACCCCCTCGCTCCTCAACGATTAAAGAAACACAAGGAGGAAGCGAGCCAAAAAGTTCATGGAGGTGCTTAAACAGTTACACATTAACTTACCTCTTGTTGATGTTTTGCAGGGAGTGCCTAAATACGCAAAGTATATAAAGGACATCGTGGCGAACAAAAGCAGGCTTACTGAGTATGCCACGGTGGCTCTTACGGAGGAGTGCACCTTCCCGGATACAGAACTGATTGTCACAAAGCTCAAAGACTCGGAGCTTTACAATTCAACTAACAATCGGGCAGAGTATCCGAGTTCGCGGGTTATGTGATTTGGGAGCTAGCTTTAACTTGATGCCGACCTTGGTGTTCAAGAAGTTGGGGCTAGGGAGTCCTAGACCAACAACAGTGATCTTGAAGGTAGATCATTCTGGCAAGACCAGACGGAATTATGGAGGAAGTGCTGGTGCTAGTCGGCTCCTTGATCTTCCCTTGCAGAGATTTTGTAGTGCTGGACTTTGAGCGTACGCTGAAGTCCCATTTATTTTGGGACGTCCTTTCTTGGCTACCGGGAAAGCGCTGATAGACGTAGTTGCAGGGCAGCTCACGATGCGAGATGACAAAGTGGAGGTATTTCATGTGTACAAGGCCACCAAGCTCCCGGCCGTGTACGAACTTCTCGGTCATCAACGGCTTCGGAGCAAGCTGAAGTTGCTCAGGTTGAGTCTCCAGAGTTGTTGGGACGACCTCTTACAGGGGTAGCCGACAGGGTGAGGACGGGGTTCGTAAGAAGACGTCCGTCACCCTAGGGGCGGAATGAGCGTAAATGACGCCGAGCCGCGACGGTGTAAACCAGGCGCCGCACGGAGGCAACCCTTGAATTTATTTTTAAAAAAACAGAAAAACTAAAAAAAATAAAAAAAATAAAAAAAATAAAAAAAATAAAAAAAATAAAAAAAATAAAAAAAATAAAAAAAATAAAAAAAATAAAATATTGTATTCTTTCAAACCTGGGATTCTAACGAATTTCTTGTTGTAAGATATAATTTAGGTTGATCGGAGAAAAAAATGCAAAGGATCGCAAAGGAGAAAATGAGGTAAGAAAAAATTTTAAAGTGGCAAAACAAGCAATGTGCGATGAGCTCCGTGTCACGGAGATGCCCACGCTACTCCTCCGTGACAGCTGGAGTTGGCAAAAATCTGGAATTTTACAAATTCCGAAATGCCCGGCGCGATGGTTCGTGTCACGGAGGAGGACCTCCGCGCACCCTCCGTGACACGCTGGGATGTGCTATTCGCATGGGTCACACCTCGGATCACCGGGTAAACCCGCATGAAAATCCCACTTTAACCCCGATTTCCTCAATTTCTCTCATTTTTCATCCTCTCCGCGACAACCCTCCCAAAATTCCCTTTCCCCCAACGTGCCACGGACTAAGGTACAAAATTTCATCAAGTCTTCTTCTGATCATTGAATTTGAGGTACGTTCATCATCTCTATCTCAATTTTGGTCGAATTTTTTTCGATTTATAGCATGAGATGTGAGTAAACGTTACTCCTAGGTAGAAATTGAGCTTTAAATTCATTTGCTATTATTGATTGATGTTCGTAATATCATTGTGATTGTATGAACCGATAAAAACACGAGCTTGATCGAATTTTTGAAAAATTATAGCTAGGGCTTGAATTTGAACATGAAAAGGAGAAATCTAGTTAAATTGTAAATTCTGTTGGGCTGAGTATGTTGGGTGAAATGAGTTGGTCGTGTTCTATGTAATATGTAAAAGACCGACGGATTTTTTGGGGAGTGCAATTATAGTATGCAAGAAATGACGGGGTTGCATAGGGTTTGTATAGCTAAATGGTTTTTCATTTTTTTCTTTTTCTTGTTCATTGTTAATGTACTATATGAAATTGTGATCGATAGTGATGTGGAATTAGCTGTGCGGTTTCGTAGTAGGCGCTTGAGTTATACCGTCAGATGGCGGAATGTACAGCACATCGCTTTGTGTTTTTAGTTGTTTTAGTTTTTGTTGTTGCGTTAGGAAATAAATATGTTCTTTGCCGTAATGCTGAAATTGTGGTCAAGACTAAGTGTGGGGTGGCCTAGCTTGACCCAACCTTAGCCTAAGCTAAGTTTAAACTGATCGGGACATTGGGACTGTCCGCTTTCTTTTGACAGGAACAATGGCAAGCAAAAAGACAAGGGAAAGTGCGCATCTACATCGGGCGTCGGAAGAAAGAGACTAAGACTGGGACAAATGGGTCTCAAAGAGGCACTGCCGTTCGGCGGGCGCCGCCAATACGGAAACCGTATGGGTGATGAGAAGGGAAGAAATGGTACACGAAGCACAAGGAGAACAAGTACTGAGCATATTGCAAGGGACCCATTGGCACAGGAGTTCCCCCGCATTGTGCCACCGGATTGACACTGCCGGGATGTGCTTCATATTTGACGAGCCCGAGGAGTGCACTGCACTTGATTCGGGAGTTCTATGCAAATTGGAACCCGACGTCCAGTCACACCATCAAAATAAGGGGCCGATTGTCATCCTTGAGCCTCATCTCTAAATGCCATATTGGGGGCGCAGAACACTCATGCCCATAAAAATTGGTAGCTAATATCACTCCACCTTATGCAGATATCAGATGCACATTGTGTGGAGCCCGGGGTCGACGCGCACGCTGGAACAGGCATAAGGAGAGGGGCTACCATCGACATTGCCCTACTACGCATGAATGGGAAGCCAGATCTCGGCTGAAGATCGCTTGTTCCCGTTGATTCCTGGGGTGCACATGACAGATGTCACCCGGGATCGCGTATGCCTGGTGTACACCCTGGGATGAAAGGGCTGGAGATAAATGTAGTGGCAAGATCATATCCACACAAAGAGAGCCTGCTTGTATCCAGGCAAACAAAATGGTTTCATGTTTGGCCACCATGTCTCAGGCCTGAGGCAGAACAGAGGCCCTGTAACAGAGTCCCGCAGATGGAGAGGTGCCAGAGACGTCATGCACTGGCATCTGATGAATCACTGGCTGGCCAGCTTCACTAGCCGAGCGACATGCTCGGGATGACGTATATGGCCCGCATGTTCGGGATGCAGATGCTCCACTGCGCATAGGCGGGAGACCGGCACGGAGGATGAGCTGTGGGCAGCTCGACCTAGATTACCCTTTCGGCAAAAACTCCAGGGTTTCTATGTCGTGTGGGCCCAGCATTTGTGGAGCCTGTGGATGATGATGTCTCACCGATGAGGAGACACGCCACAAGGATTCGACGTTGAGTCGGAGGAGGACGACGGGGGAGATTCAGACATGGGAGACGAGGCAGCAACACCTGACGAAGAAGTGGAATACTTTGATTGATCAGGGAGTTTCACCACCCACTTTTTGTGTTTTGTGATTGTATGAACACTGGGGACAGTGTCGATTTTAAGTGTGGGTGGGAGTAGTAAGGTGGTGCTGGTTTTCGTCTTGATTGTATGTATGTGCATGTTCTGTTGTCGTGTTTGAAAATATTGTGATCCTATTTTTGTGTGTATGTTTCGTATTGTAAATCGTTGTGAAGCTGTGTGTGCTGTTGAAGGTTGTTAGCCAGTGTGTAAATAGTTTTGTCGAAATTATCGATATTTTTAAAAAAAAATTTCATTGATTATTTTTAGCATTGGGTTTCTTGGAGTTTGTTTTCTGTTCTTTTTGCACGAGAAGAGTCCCATTGAACCGAAGTCGGGCAGTGACCGTTCCCTCATGATGAATGGATGACTACCGTCTTAAGGGAAATGCAGCCGATATGAGTAGTTTTTATTTTTTTTTATTTTCAATTTTGGGTTGTTGGTTGTATCCCATGCATGTTGCTACTCTATGGCTACGAAATTCTTGTTGCGTGTTGTACATAATGTTTATAATGCAAAGGTGATTCGTTGAAAGCATGCAATTTCTTGTACATATGTGAGATACTTAGGCTATAGAATTGATTCGGTGTGATTGAGGCTTAATTTTGAATTCTTGTAATTAGCTGATTAAAGAGTCTGTGAATATGTCTTTAGTTGAGCATGTGCAATGAGTGCATAGTGAGGTCTCGTTTATTCCATGCTATTGTGAAGTGTCTAGAACTTGCCTGGTGTGTATACGAAACGAAATGAAGGAAGGTAGTGAAAGGATGTAGGTGTTTCTTTGTTCAGCCTAACATTTTTTCTTTTTTTATATACCCACCTGAATGTCAAATCCTAGTTAGCCCATTGAGCCTTTAGCCTATTTTTTTTTTCTTCTCTCTTTGTCGCCTTCCTCCTCCTGTGGTACTCGCACTTCCTCCATCCGTGCTTAACTTTCCACCAAAAACAACAAAAGATGGAAAATAAAATAAAATCAATACAAATGCAAGAAATTAAAATGGATACCCATAGTACCCTTGGGTTGCCTCCCAAGCAGCGCTAATTTTACGTCGCGGCACGACGTATTACTTTTCACCACTTTTTCTCCACCTTGAGGATAAGGAATCTCACCTCAATTTCTTCTCTAATTTTTATAATCTAGGGGTGGTGGTGAAAAAGTGTCAGACCAAGCAGTAGATGCCGCCTTTGACGTTTATTGTCCCTTAAGCAAGTGAAGTCATTTGGCTATAAAATCAGCAAATTTCAAAATGTAATGGAGCTTGGTCCTCCTCTGTGACATTTTCTCTATAAGTTTCGGGAAGACACTATTTCAATGTCGTCCACCAAACTCAAGGTAGAAAAATGTTTGAGTGGGGTCCAATACACCTCGACTCTGAAACTGCCTTGTGATTGACCTCCTTACTTGTATACACCTTTTTCCGCATCAACATCTGTCTCTCTAGCAGTGTCAAATGGGGTATACTCTCTATCTCTTCTCCCCCGAACGAATTTTCTATAAGTATGAGCTCAATACGGGACACTCAAGAGGTTCTAAATGTCGGGCTTCATCTGAAAATTCACCCTTGTCTTCCTCTTGTAGTTCCTCTTGAATATCGCCTACAATTGTTACCTGCAATTTATCACAAGCTTCAGCCTCAGCAATCATCTCCGTGAATTTAACGCTCATCCTTTTAGAGCCACCGCATTCTCCTCTTCCTGAACTATCAATGTTGCCATTGCCTCCTTCATTGCTTTTGA
Source organism: Datura stramonium (assembly GCA_018107945.1). Classification (NCBI taxonomy): domain Eukaryota; kingdom Viridiplantae; phylum Streptophyta; class Magnoliopsida; order Solanales; family Solanaceae; genus Datura; species Datura stramonium. Next base: position 18,144 of record JACEIK010006790.1, on the reverse strand, counting down.
TTGCCCAGGAGGTTGTTTCAGCATGTCTTCTATTCGAGCTTGGCGTCCCAAGTCCTCATTTTCAGCATGCCTATATTCCTCAAAAACAACAGAAGGTTCATAGTAGGGGCTCGTAGGAGTACATTTGGACAGCCCATCCCAATGGCCATCTTGACCACCACATGTATTACACGTGTTACAGTGTTGCCACAAGTGGTGTCCTCCAAAATTCATACAAGATTCGCCAAAATATGAGTATCCACCATTTAAACCAATTGTATTCCACGATGTCATGTCAAGAAGGGTATCCGAAAAAATCAAAAAGATTTAAAAAGAAAATCAAGACCAAGTTGTCAAGACTTAATATAGAGAAATAGCAAACTAACACTTAAGAAAAATTTTGCCAATTGCCAGTCCCCGGCACCGGCGCCAAAAACTTGTTCGGGTGTCTGGATGACTAATTCATGCACGTGGTCGAACAAGCAGTAAGTGGCTCAAGTAAGCCAAGCATCGATCCCACAGGACTAGACTACGGGGCAAATCTACTCAAGTGTCAATTTACTGTAACTCTAAAAAAATGCAGACAACAATGTAAAGAAAAAGTTTTTATATTTTGCTAGCCTAATTTTATACTAAGGCTAAAATGAATATACAAGTGAGTCTGAACGATGAATGTGAGCATGCTGAGGCTAAAACGAACATGTAGAGAAATTAATATCGATACAAGTTGGTTTATCTTTTCTCGGTTGCTAGTCGGAACTTCGCCTATGGATTAAAACTTTGTATTTAACCCAACTTAAGAATCATGAACCTTCCACCTACATTTCTGTGATAAGAAGCAATTCATGTTCTAGCCATACAAACCGATTCCACAATTGATACGACTTTCGTGCATATTTCTAATCCCGAAGGTAACCACCTCAATTTTCCCAAACTACGAAAAGATCATATCCTATTAATTCACAACTTTCCAATTTCGTGCTCTCTAGAGTGAAACCGGACTTTTTAGATTTATATCAACATTGGCCAAACATTAATGTAGTAAGAACAAGAATTAATAGAACAACCATGGAAGAAAAGATGAAAAACCAAATGATCAACAATTACATTTCAATACAATTGTTACTAACCTCAGCAAGAAGTGAAATTAGCCACTCTTTTGTGGATTAGACATCGTTAAATGAGTGTAAATCATACAAACAATTGAAAGAAAGGAGAAAGAGATAAAGAGAAACCCTAAGATTTTCGTCCTCAACCGCCCGTAACCCACGTTCTTGCTCCACCAAGTCAGAATATGTAAAAATGAACCTAAGTGTGCTATTTATATTAGTGGAATTTTTCCCTGGAATAAGCAACGTGTCACAGAAAGGGCAACGCTGAGCACTGCCTCCGCGGACACGGCCCAAACGCGGAGGCTCTCTGAAATTGCCCAAAAATTTACCCTAGGCAAAAACTCTTGCCGCTGTTGGCAGCGTGTCAGCGCTGCTCCGGGCAGCACGATGACACATCCCTGTCGCGCGGATGGCACGCCGTGGCACGACGCTGGGTGCGCTGGTGCTCTGCCTGCTTGCTGCATCTGCGCGCTCGCCTGGCATATAGGCGTGGACGGCGCTGGGCGCGGCACACGCACACCGTGGCACGCCGTTCGGCGCGTGCCTGCCATGGCCTACTCCTTGCCGACTTTCATCCGTTGCTTCCGACTCCATTCCTCTCCTTCACCAACTTATAAATTATTCCTCAAAATCATTGAAACCTACAAAACAAGGACTAACTGTGTTGGTTAGCAATATATATTCACATTTATATAAAATTACATGAAAATGTATATAATAATTAGATAAACAAGACTAATTTGACTTATAAAGCGTAACTCGGCATGCTATTTTTGCCCGAGATCAGCTCCCTCCGCATGTGTATAGATTAATGATAACTAAAAGTTACCGTCAAGAATAAATACCCGCTTCCCAAGATAGCTGACTTGTTTGATTATCTACAAGGGGTGAAGTATTTCTCTAAAATTGACTTAACGTCTGGGTATCACCAGGTTCGGGTTCAGGAGAGAGATATCCTGAAATGGCTTCCAGGACTAGGTATGGCCATTTTGAATTCCTAGTCATGTCCTCTGGGTTTGGACGGATGCTCCTGCGCAATGTTCAGTGGATCCTTGATGAACAGGGTCTTCAAGTCGTATCTGGACTTGTTTATGATAGTATTCATTAATGACATTCTGGTGTACCCTGCTCAGAAGCAGAAACACTGAGGTCATTTGCGAACAGTGCTCCAGATTCTTAGGGATTGCTAGTTGTATGCAAAATTTTTTAAATATGAGTTTTGGCTGAATTTGGTAGCCTTTTTTGGGTCATATTATGTCGTATGTCGGTATTCAAGTAGATCTGGCCAAAGATTGAGGCAAAGACATGGCCTATACCTACAACTCCAACTGAGGTATGCAGTTTCCTTGGGTTAGCAGGGTATTAACAGAAGATTTGTAGAGGTATTTTCTACTCTATTAGCGCCTTTGACCAAGTTAACTTAGAAAGTAGCTAAATTCCTTTGGACTGAAGCTTGTGAACAAAGTTTTCATGAGTTGTAAAATAGACTAACATCCACACCAGTATTAGCTTTGCCATAAGGTTCAGAGGGTTATTCAGTGTACTGTGATGCTTCGGGAACTGGGTTAGGGTGTGTTCTGATGCAACATGGTAAGGTAATTTCTTACGCTTCAAGGCAGCTGAGTAAGGCATGAAAAGAATTATCCCACTCATGATCGGAGTTAGCGGTAGCAGTTCACGCCTTAAAACTGGAGACATTACCCGTATGGGGGTGGACGTGGATATTTTTGCACGATCGTAACAGCCTCCAGTACATCTTTACACAGAAAGAGTTGAATCTACGATAGTGTCGTTGGTTAGAATTGTTGAGGGACTATGACATGAATATTTTGTATCATCCAAGGAAGGCAAATATCATAGCGTACACCCCAGTCGTAGACAATGGGATGTTTGGCACATTTGAGGCACGAAAAGTGGGAGTTGGCTTGAGAATTGGTACCGCTTAGCCAAATTTAGTCATCCGAATAGTGGACTCGGGAGACAATGGGGTAGTGATTCAGAATAACGCAGTATTGTCCCTGGTTGTAGAGGTAAAAGAACGACAGCATGAGGATCCTAACTTGGTACAAATTACATAAAGTTCAAGAAGGGGTGAAGTACCAGCTTTGAGGTAACCAAAGATGGGGTCTTGAGATCTGTGTGGGTCGCCTGGCCATCCATGTGGCAGACTTCGCCAGCAGATCATGGAAGAGGTATATTGTTCTCCTTATTCCCTTCACCCAGGTTCAACAAAGATGTATCATGACATAAAAGAAATTTATTGGTGGCCGAAAATGAAAAAGGGTATAGCAAAATTCTGTAGCACAATGCCCTAACTATCGCCATAAAAGCGAACATAAAAAAACCCAACGGATTGACACAAGAGATAGCGGTACCTATGTGGAAATGGGAAGCAATTAACTTGGATTTTATGACAGGGTTACCCCGTACCAGGCGCAGATTCAATTCTATCTGGGTGATTGTTGATAGATTGACGAAGTCAGCTCATTTTCTACCTCGTCGCATTCACCTTCTCGCCGAGGACTATGCTGAATTGTATGTTAGAGAAATAGTTCGGATTATATGGTGTCCTAACATCTATCATTTCTGAAAGAGGTGCACAATTCATAGCTAGATTCTAGCAGTCATTTCAGAAAGGCTTGGGAACACAAAGTTAATCTCGAGTACAACCTTCCATCCTCAAACAGACGGGCAGGCAGAACATACAATTCAGATGCTCGAGGATATGTTGCGAGCATGTGTGTTAGACTTCGGGGCATTTGGGATAAGCGTTTACCCCTTATTGAATTTTCTTACAACAACAACTATCATTTGGCAATTCATATGGTGTCGTATGAGGCCTGTATGGGCGGAAATGCGTGTCCCTAGTTCGTTGTTCAAAGTTAGAGAATCGTAGTTAATTAGACCAGACATAATCCACTGATAGAGGAGAAAGTGAAGCTTATTAGAGAGCGGGTGACAGCTCAGAGTCACCAAAAATCTTACGCTGATATGCGGCGTAGAGACATGGAATTCAGTGTTGGTGACTGGGTATTTATGAAAGTCTCGCCAATGAAGGGTGTAATGAGGTTTGGTAAAAAGTGCAAGCTTAGCCTCAGGTTTATTGGGCCATATAGATCCTCCGGAGAGTAGGCCGAGTAGTGTATGAACTAGACTCTTCTCCAGAGTTAGAATCTGTTCACCTGGTCTTTCATGTAACAATGTTGCAGATGTGTATAGGGATCCTTCTCGAGTTGTGCTAGTTGAGGACATTCGTGTTACCATGAGTGGGCCTATTTCAAGAGATTCCAAATTTCTGCCATATTAGATCAGCAAGTTTCATAGGCTGAGAACCAAAGTTCTCGCCTCTGTTAAGGTACTATGGAGAAATAGGAATAGAGAAGAGATGACATGGGAAGCTAAGGACGACATGAGATCCAGATATCCTCATTTGTTCTAGGATTAATCCAGATTATGCAGTTAAGGCAAGTTGGGGTTTAGTTGTCATTTTACACCCTAGAGTTAGAATCTGATCATTTGTTGTGAAAATAGTCATATAGTGCCCCTTGTGAGTTGCTTGTGTTGGAATTTTCAGTGTTTGGGTTTTTCTTAGATAGCTATATTACAGGGGAGACTCTGCCGAAATTTTTTCAAAATGTTATTTAAGAAAGTTAACCCTTGTAAGTCTGAAGTTGACATTTGAGGATGAATGGTCCTAAGAGGGGAGGATGTTGCACCCCCGTGAGTTCCTAACATTTAGCCGGTGTATTTATATGTACGTCAAGATTTTTAGAGTACAACGCATACAAGAAAGTTCTCGGGAAAGTTTGAACGAGCACGGAGTCGAGGTAGCAAGGGAGAAGGCCGAACAGTTGCAATAGGGCAATGTGTCACGAACCTCTCCCTTCGTGTTGGGCATCGTGACACGCCCAGTACTGATGCATTGGGGGCCATGACACGGACCCCCTCTTGGCCACCGCCAAAAATGTAATATAAGTTCATGTTCTCATTTGTTTCATCTCATTGAATATCCTCGGCCAAAGAGAGAGAAGCACGCCATTTTTCATGCAAATTTCTTCGATTGCTGCTAAATGCGGTGCGAACTCAAATTAACTGAGACGAGTTCTAAGCCTACAGGAGCATTACTAAAGAGTTATTTTCTCAAAATACGCCAATAAAATCAGTAACCCGCCGAGTAGAAGTGACCAGAATTTCCTCCAAATTGATTACTATAAAATCTTCTCCCTTCTGAATTCCCGGGAAATTATGTGGGTTTTCGCCGTATTCTGCGAGTTGAAGTATTAGTATTATTAGCATTAAAAGTTATCATTTTAAATGAATGGTATTGAAATTAGTCTCTTTCTCCTAGTATTATGGGTTGCAGTTGGAAAGAGCTATTGAATACAATTAAAACTCGCCGATAATCTGGAATCAGCAGCTAACGTATGTCAAGGCAAATTCTTCGCAAGTTAGGTTCTATAGAATTGTAACACAGTTTGAATCCCAGTAAGGAGCCAGAAGTATTGTTATTGTGTTTAGCTGCTGTTGACTGAGACCAGTAATTTGGCGTTTAGTTTGGGATTGAATTTGTCCTTTATAGCCTTCCATGACCAACCCAGGGTTACTAGTTATGTCGTTGAATATTCACCAGGGGCTATATGACGTCGCTCCAAGGAGCGATATACCATCCCAAGGGACGATGATGAGGCCCAAAGGCCTTGTACAATCCATTTCATGGCTGGACTACAAGTTTTATGTCGTATCGGCACTGCCACCCCCGTCGAGCCTGGTTCTTGGGTAGTTATCATGAGTCCGTTAGACTCAAAACACAACTGCAGCTCAGGCCGAGTGGGCTCGGGCCATGTAAACTACTGACCGGTAGGTTGTCTATAGTTATTAGTTGACTCATCTTTGACCTTTTTTAGAGGTATATAGATTGAAGTGTACTTGTCGGGCTTTATGGGGTCCTGGTGGGTTATTATGTGTTGGTTGTACCTTCCGGCTTATGGGGGCAAGGTAAGGTTCTTGTTTGCACTATTTACCTGATAGATTAGGCAAATGCAGTTAAGTTAATCAGGTTATATCTCCATCCCTTCCGCTCAGTTACTTTCAGTTTCATCTTAAGTTTTATTCAGTTATTTTCAGTTACTGCCTTACATTATTCGGTACACATATTGTACTCGACACCCATCCTGGGGGCGTTGCATTACTTTCGCAGGTGCGTATAGATGATCATGACCTCCTTAGATTTCAACCCGAGTCAGTAGAGTTAGCCCTTCCTTCGGGGCTAATAGTTAGAAGGTTTGCTCCTTCGATTGTATAGTAGTTGTGGTGTCAGTCCTGCCTCACTAATATTCCAATTCCTGTGAGGCTTGGCATTTACAGAGCCCCGTGGTTAGCTTGTTGTTGGCTGTGGGGCCTATATACATTTTATTTCATGTGATGGCCGTGTGGCCTTTTTTTAGCTGTTAGATAGTGGCCTTGTCGGCTATAGTATATTTATAGTTACCTGATTTTCATTTCGCTTATAATCAAGTAGTATGGTGGTCTTATCGACCCGCATAGATTTTTTCTTGTTGTTGGCTAACTGTTTTCATTTGATAAGTGGGCTATTTGGTCTTTATCGGCCGGAGGCTATATTTACAGTCGAAATATATCTTGTTGTTTTCTTCAATTGGGTAGTAGGCATGCACCAGACGTGCATAAGCCTAGCCGGCCGGCCGATTCCGCCCAGCACTAGGTGCCATTCGTTCCTCCCAAGGTGGGGCGGAGACATAAGACCTCAGCATGTGTGTGTACCGTTATGTGATAGAGGCGTCCGCCCAACGTATCACCGGTGGTATGATTTTGAGATAGTGATTATGCAGGTATGATTTGTTATATACAGCTGCATACGTAAAGGTATAGGTATACAAGTGTGATAAAAAATATACCGACACGACTGGGGTTTTAGGTGAGAAACATGTGTGAAATATCGTATATGGCTATACGGTCTAGGTATGATATCTTATAGAATTTTCGTGGTATAAAGATAGGTATGTGCATGTACTTTAGTATTAGGAAAGTTGACTCCCTCGACGGCTATTGATGACTTCTTGTATGTACTTCCTGAATTAGTTAATTTGTATTTGTGATTGAATGTTGTTTTAAAATGGGTTTGGTGGGTTACGGAAGATGGAATCACAAGTTTAAACAAAGATAGTGAGTTATCGCGAGATAGCTAGTATACTTATTTATTGAATGCACCTCACTAAGAAGAGTTGGGAAATCCCTGCTGCATAATTAAATAGGTTAATAAATGGTAGAAATGGACTTGGTAAACTATATGAAAATAGTAAAAGAGATAGTGGGGCTTCGGAGTATAGTGGAAATCAATAGGACTGGATTAGGGAGGGAAAATCGGGTACTAACCACAAAGTATGCCGCTGCAGCGTATAAATAATCAGGTAGCGGGACCACCGTGGCGGTCTGGAGGCAGGCAGAAAGGAATAGTAAGGAGGCAGATTAATGATAGGATGGTGGCTAGAATTATTGAGTAATTTTACGAACCTTGATGAGGCTTAAGAAAGGATAATGTAGTTATTAAATTTAAGGATTGGTGGTATAAGTGGAATAGTTACTGAATTTAATAACATTGATTGTATGTTGATTACTATGTTGTTATGTTAACTAACCTTAGTCAACCGATGATGTCTACCGATACATATGGTGTGGGCCGACACACTCGGCTACACCTTTATGGTAGGTTGTGGCAGGTTGAGGTTTCTTGATTAGCATGGAGTACTCAACATCAGCTTCCGTGTTCTTCTTCTCAAACGAAGTTGTGTCTTTTGTATCATGTATTCAATTAGAGCTCTTGTACCTATCTAGACTAGATCTGGAAGAGTCATGGTATGGGAATCTTTTATATTGTTATTTCAAATTATTATTGATTAATGAGAATGAAATGAAAATTCTAGGTATTGATTGTACATTCTGCAGGGTTCTCCTATCGAGTAGAGTCGATGTAGATGCCCACATAACTGCTTATTTTGCATCGTGACAAGCTGGTATCAGAGTGTCTAGGTTACCGGTCTTACACATACATGAGCAATGTCGAGTAAACTCCCCAAGTGATTGGTGTGTTGACATCCACATCTAATCTTCAAGAAGCTATAAAGTATTTAGGAAGTTTTCACTTATTTCTTTCCCATCTTGTTGTCTGGTTGTGTCGATCGCCTAGGTTGAGTCCAATTGGTATCTAAAAGATACCAATTGTATCTCAACTAGCCCAATTGGTATTTGACTATGTGTGATTATTGAAAATATGCAACAGGACTAGTGGGCAGGATAGACTTGAGATTGATGAGGGAGATGAGAACCATGAAGCCACCCGAGTTAACGAGTTTCACTGCAACGAAGGTTGTCTCGCTGCAGCGGTCTCGCTACAGTGAGGGATTTCCCACTATAATGGATCCACTTCACAAAGAAATAACTATTGCAGGAAACATGGCCAATAAAAATGCCAGACTTTAAAAAATTTCACGTTCCCCTATTTTTACAGAACATACAAGCAAGTATATAGCAAGCAACAACAATAATTACGGAAAAGGGCCAAAATATAGCCACGTCTGAGGATGCCAAACGACATCCATACAAAAATAGAACTGGTACCAACATCCAAAAACAGAAAAGGAAACAGGAAATAGGATTGTCTTATTAGCCCTAAATGGGGGCTACCTAAAACAATATAAAAGCTGAGACTGGGGAATACGGCAACCCATCTAGTTGGAGGCCTCGCCACTGCCGCTGCCTATGTCCTCGTCCGCTCCCTCCTTTGAACTGACTGAGAAAGGAGAACTCGGGGAGATCCTATCGATCGCCTAGGGTGTCCTGAACTCAAAGTTAGGTCTTCGGGATATTCTTGATCCCCTTCCACATGCGGATTGTCACACCCCAAACCAGGGGAGGCATGACTGGCACTGTGCCACCCCGAGCATGAGCATACCCGACGCCCTAAAACTAATTACAACAGGCTAGAACCGATGAGGTTCAATAACAAAACAACTATAAAATCAGAATAAGATGATAGACTATAGTGAGAGCTGGCTCACTTGGCCAACCAAGAAAAAATAAATACAATTTGTCGTCAAGGCCGCGGGAATGGAAGAACAACTATACAACATGGCCCACCCCGGCCTAAAACAATGACACTATACCCACAACAAATGTTTGCTGGCTTCCTCTTAAACTATAATAGAAATCAATTGCTCGGGATAAGGCCCCTAACTACCCATAACTCAACCTCTGGCAACTCTGAAAGAACTAGAGCACATCTACTCGCCTGAAACTCCACTTAGCAACCAAGAACCCGATCTAACAACCCACATCACCGCAGGCATGAATGCAGCGCCTGACTAGGGCGTCAATACAATAATGTACCAAGCATGAAAGGCAGTAACAACAAGAAGACAAAGTATAGAGATCTATAGATATACCAAATATTGTAGAAGGAGAACTCAACTTAAGTAAACACATAAACCTCGTGCCCCCATAAGCCCGACAAGTCCAAAAAGTATATAACAATACAATGGCACCTATCAATTCAGCTCACCTGTCATGCCTCTAGACCTCTCAATGGCCTTAGCTAACACCCGCCAGCCAACATAGCATCCACTGCTATCGATAACAAACAAAACAAGCAACAACCACAATATAATTCCAAAAAAATCACAAGTAAACACCAGTTAATCAACATCATCAATTAGGCACTTCCGAAACTCTCTCGGTTGCGCACAGTTAGCGGAGCTCAATCCCTCTGGGAGAACCAATCGCAGTCCCAGGAAGGCCTGTGACATGCCGGACCACTCTAAAATCATGTCTCAACTCGACATCACAGAGGACATCATTCTCACCCGTAGGTCATTTCACTCCTGGGCTCAACCCTCATCCCGAAACACTCTCGTGCGTCGGGTATCCACAAGCCACAGGGCACCTCGGGCTCGACCTCGGCCAGAACAACTCTCGTGCATAAGGTATCCACAAGCCTCAAGGCCTCAAACACGACACACACACAATCCACAACAATAATAATGCATGCTCAAACAACCCACAATCATCTCTAAATCCCCACAACTCGACTAATACAAATATGCAATTATTCATTCATGTCTAGCCGTCCACCGACGAGCCACTAGCCGAGCTAAGGATTACCATCCTAACCATTCTATCCTCAAGAATTAAAAACAGCGCACATGCCTCTACTTACCACTATCAAGGGACGCTGCCAAATCAGCCGAAGTGTCACCACCGCCGTCACGTGCCCTAGACACAGTCGATACGATCACCAATTCAAATATAACAAAAGGATTGTCACAGCCATTGACCTTAAAAAACATTAAACCTCATTCACTTGAAAATATAATCACCTAATTTTATCACCAAACATCCCACAAGAACCACACGCCTCACACACGACCTCTCGACCTGAGCCTAATAATTTTCCATGACTAAGGATTCTCCGCACTCAAGCCCAAGCCACCAACAAAACCAGAACCTACACACCCATTATTACCATATAAACAGCAAAAACGAGTTAAATAATAGCAAAACACAACCCATTGCAAAAACAACACACACGTCAACACGAACGACAACGGCTATGGAATTCATGTCAACAAAGGGAGGGACAAGCATAACATACCTTAGCTTCAAGACTAGCCGAAATTGAGCCTTAAACACATTGAACCTACTGCCTAAAGGAAGTACAAAATTCTATCAAAACGCAGCAAACACAACTCAACAACAAAACAAGATGAACGACCCTACCCGACAAGATTCATAGAATTCAAGGTAGAAACTCTGAGACAACAACCTACCAGCGTTAAAACACCTATAAATAACATCAAAAACTAAGGAGAACAAAATAAAGAAGGCTTACCAACATATTTATCACGAAACAGCCACCAACAGCCCGAAAAGACACCAAACCACGGACTACACCAAGCTCCCGACTTTTCCGACATCAAAATCATGTTGAGCTATGAATTCTAGCCCCAAACCTAAAGGAAACCATGGAGAGAACTTGAGAGTTTTCATACGAAATATATTAAGTTGAAATGAATTTTGATGACTAACAACTGACCAAAGGGGATTAAATAATCATCTACCTCCTTAAGACCTTGTGAGGTTCCTGCTTACGCGGTCTCGTGAAAACGCAAATATCTCTCTACTCTGAAGTCGGATTGACAAATGGTTTGATGCACTGGAAACTAGACTCATAGATATTTAATTTGATAGGTCACACAACCCCTAAATCCTTATATATTTGGAGAAAATCCTCACGACATTTGGACTCAAAATTTCAAGGAATCACAAGAAAGAAATTTTTGCGATAATTTTTTCCGAATTTGTTATACAACTTGATCACTATCCAATATTAAATACGACCATAGAGTGACTCGAATAACTCATAACACTTCCTATTATCCTATTATGTTCTCTTATTCCTACCTCAAAAGCAGATTTTATCGCCAAATTATTCAGGTGTTACACGATAATCAGTTATCCCGAGAGTGCCACCTCCTTCTCTTCCGCTCCAAGTTCTCCCAAAGCTCAATGTGGGCCTAAGCCAAGGGAGTGATTTCCCCCTGCACCTCTCTAGAGTCGGCAGCTACTACACCGAAGAGCCGACTAGTGGAAGCTCCTGGGCTAGTAGAAGGCCTGCTGGGGGGGAAGGGAGGTCCGCGCCCGAGGAGCTTCCTCATAGCCGCCATCTCGGCATCGATCCGCTCGAACAGTCTCACAGGCTTGGAAGTTTTGTCCCTATTGTCACCCTTACCTGAGTGCAGATTTCCTCTTCTTCGCCTTTTCTTGGAGCCCCTTCACCCTCGAGGTCAAAAGGCCGGTCATAACCCATGTTAAGGTCCCCTGACTCTTGGTACACTCTATAGAGCCTGGTAATAAGAAAAGGAAAAGGCAGGCCAATGATGGGCTTAACTGATAAGTACCTCCACTCCTCCAAAATTTGAGCTCCCACATCACCCTCATCCTACTCAATACACATGCTGCCACCAGAGCACAGGATAGCTCAGGTCCGTAATATCGGGAGGATGGGCGATCCTCCGAGACACCAAATTAAGCCACCTTCTAGCCTCCATAGTAAAATCGATGCTCTAGATGCCCTTCCTACTAATACCCCAATTGGTTGGATTCCTCCATTCCTCCACCACCAAGGTATCCACCAACCACTACCCATTTTCATCCACATCTCGGGCTTTCAACTCCTCCAATAGGGGGTTGGGCAGACCCAACACCTTGTTAATAGCAGCGGGGGTGAGAAGAATTTTCCTGCCCATTACATAGCCGCCATCTCCCTATGGTTCCATACCATGGTTGGAGGTTGGCATAGGAACTCCCTAACCAAGACCCGCTGACCCTACCAGGTCCTCCACTAATGCCAGCCCTGCACCCTATCTCATGAAGAAGGGCATAAAACTTGAGAGCTTTCTCCTTCACGCGTCTTGCATGAAGAACCCCTCTAATGAAATAAAATCCTTCGCAGCCTGCTCGTTGCGGGTCTAAACGGACACTGGTCATTTACGAATTAGATGTACTCCTTAGTGTAGAGACCTCTGCTGGAATGAGCCATAATGATAAACCTTCATCGAGAGAAAAGCATTAGAATGGTGACTAAAAGATCAGGAGAACAAAGAGAATGAGAGAAAAGGGAAATTCAAGATTCTCATAAGCCACTGCCCAAGCAGACTATTGAAGCGGATGCATATCCGCCGTAGCTAGTTTGCCATAGCAGGAGAAGGTCTGTAGTATACAGGCCCACTGCATTGATCCTCATTCCGTTGTAGCGGACATCGTCTTCCCTAGACCTTCAAACCCCATAAATTGAAGGTTGAAATTTCAACCTTCGTATTTCTTTGAATTAACTACAAATCGGGAGAGGGGAGAACTTGCCCAAGCCTAATGAATAATTCCCACACAGATAGTATACGGATTCAAGCAAAAAGCTTCAAGGAAATAAAACCACCACCCTAGCCAAAACCCCACTATTTTCGACCCCACAATCACATGAAACCGACCATAAACACATAGAAAATAGTAGAGATCATATGAGAACATAAATACAAGGAGCATGCTACAACAATCTAGTTATGAAATCAGAATAAGAGAACCTACCTATATCACCCTATAACTAACCAAAAAAGAAGACAAATAGACAATGTATTGCCAGTGCCACTCTAGCAAATGAAGTAAAGGAGCCATAGATGAGGGAATTACCTGAGAAATGGAGAGACTTGCCGGGGAGATTGAGAGGATTTGCACAACATTTTGAGTAAAAAAAAGTTGGAATGAACTCATAAACATCCAATCTGCCCTTTTACTAACCCAGTTGTCCGCTGCGCCGACCACTTTTCCGCTGCAAGAAATCATAACGGGAAATCCCACTAAGCAAGTGGATGGATAAAAAAAAGTGACGGTTCAGATTCCACTTCAGGTCCCCACCATTCAAAAATAACCATTCAGAGAAGTCCTAAAAATTGAGAATACATAGGATATCCAATTTAGGAATAAGAACCCGTAACACCCGGAAGGAGGGGCAATAGCGAAATTGACGCTCGAGTCTTGGTCAACCCAGTTGAAGATTTATAGCTTTGTTAGAAATTATCAAGACTACATTGGAAAATCTCCTAACATAATGTAAAAAAGGGCCCTGTAACGATCAGTACGGGAATTAATACACGGAAATCGATAGGTCCCGGTGCCATCTAGAAATGGGGAAAGTCTATGACCGATGTTAGAATCAATCTGGGGTGGCTAAAAACCCTAGCCTCTATACCATAGTGTCGCTCAGGATGAACAGATATTTAATTGGTATGTGATGTACCGAAACCCAATTCACGAAAGTGCACGTGGTCGTACAAGTAATAAAGTGGCTTTACCAAGCCAAGTATCGATCCCACAGGGACTGTAATATGGTAGTAATTATCCTAATTGTTAGTGAATGATTTCGTTATGCAGGTATACAACCAAAAAAATAATTCTTTTGAGTCAAGATTACTAGTTAATGTGAACCTAAGTGAATATTGGAAATTAAAGTTTGAACAATAGCAATGAACAAGTTAAGGTTAAGGCAAACATGCACGGATGTAATTTATTAATTAAAATCAGTCAATCTTCTCTTCGGTTGTTAGTCAAGAATTAATAACCCGTGGATTGGATCTTTCGACCTCTCACCAATTAAAGAATCATGAGACTTACATTACACATTTCTGTGATGCAAAACCCCCATGCTATAGCCATACATAACAAATTCCATAAATGACCAAATATGACATTACAAATATATTTATTCGAATTTAAATCTTCTCATAATTTTCTCAACCAAGAAAAGATCATATTCCACCCATCTCACATCTATCCAATTAATTACCCTTCGTAATCAAAAAGTTGGAACTCTAGAATATACATTAACATTGGCCAAACATTAACGTAATAAAAAACAAGAATTGGTAGAAAAACAATTATAGAGAAGATGAAAGATGAAATAATTATTAATTACATTCCTCTACAATTATCCTTAACCTCAGCAAGAGGTGAATTAGCCACTCATTTGCGGATTAAACATCTTAAAACAAGTAGAATTCATACAAGCAATTGAAATTAAAGAGAAAAAGGAAGAGAACTAACCCTAGGAATTCTTCTTCTCAACTGCCTGCTATCCACGTTCTTGCTCAAAATGTCAGATACTTTAAAATAAAACCTAAGTTTGCTATTTATACAAGTGAGAATTTTTCCTAATAAATGGCAACGTGGCACGGAGATTATCGTGAGCATCACCTCCGTGCCACGGCCCTGTCGTGGACCTTCACTGGAACTCAGCTTCCAGGCAATCGCCTTCAGCGTGGCACGGAGTGTATCACGGAGCCTCAGCCTGTGCCACGGTGCCATCGCGCACCTCCCCTGAACTTGGGGTTCCGTGATAATTATCCTTAGGGTGGCACGGGGTGTATCGCGGAGCATCACCTCCGTGCCACGGAGGTAACGTGCGCCTCCACTGGAATTTGATATAAAATTCACCTCTAGGCAGACTGCTTCCACAATGGCGTGACACGATCTCTCCATCGCGGAGCACCAAACTTGGCCCATTTCCTTGTCGACTTCCGCTTCTTGCTTCCTGAGTCCATATTCACACATTACCAAATTGTAGATTAGCTTTCAAAAATTCCTTCTAGACTGCAAACAACACTAATCATGTTATTAGTATAAATCCACATTTACATACAAACTACATGAGAATGCACAAATAAAAGTGGATAAACAAGTAGAAATGAAGTATTAAAGTATCACTTGGGCATGCAATTATGCCCAAGATCACCTACCCCACACTTAAAACCTTGTTCATCCTCGAACAATACTTTTACATTCATGCAATTGAAACCCACGCATAGCTAATTTGGCGAGACCATTCAAGCTACGGCCATAAGGATTATTTAAGATAGCAAATCATCAAGAGAGCATGCACGGTTTCATCAATAAAATGAAATACACCACATTAAGACCTCCTAACCTCAAGAATCGACTCTTGATCTTTGAAAACTCGTGCAAATCAACCGATCAAGACATCTCAACATGAATGTTATCTCATTAAGCAAGTGTGCCCTCACAAAACAAGAGAGTTATCCCATGTGCACTCATAAAATTTCCAAAGCGCTACATGTAGGGGTATGTGAACAAGCTTAAGCTGCTCTCCCCAAAGAATTCACATGCATCATGTCGTGAACCATAAGCTTGCCCTAGTGTTTTACTCCACTAATTTAAGGATGCATGACGTAAGATCACATAGGACATAATGGGTTGTAATGTAAGCTAAAGAACTAGTAAATATTGGGAAAACCAATAATAGTAACTAGATTCCCAAGCGCTTTTAATACATCCCACATTCATTACGGGCATTGCTTCCTCAATCCTCTCACTCTTGAATTTTTCTCTTGTTTTTGTTCCCATTTCTTTAGGCACACCCAACTTACTAGCAAAGAGTATTTAAGCAACTTTTTTCATCTAATATTTTCTTACTCTCTACTAATAATTAATCAATTCCAAACAAGTGCACCTGACCTTTCGCTAACTTTCACAATGTCCGCTTTCCCTTCCATTTCAAGCTTCTCACCACTTGAGAAAAATTATTTTTCTTAAGCGCTTAGGAGTTTTAGATAAAATTCACGGCTAATAAAAAAATTAAGCTTGGTTTGTATCTATCAAAGAATACGCTAAAAGCCACATGGGGCTAACTAGGATGTAACATTCAAGGTATGTATGATTAGGGGGAAACTTTCGGTTCATTCAAAGAAATGCCTACATCCTTTCTTACAATCCACATCCTTCATTTCGTTTAATATACACACTAGGCGAGTTCTAGACACTTCACAATTGCATGGAATAGTTGAAAACTCACACTCACCGCACATGCTCAACTTAAGACATATTCACAGACTCTTCATTCAGTTAATTACAAGAATTCACTAATTAAGCCTTGATCACACCGAATCGAATTCTAGGGCCTAGGTATCTCAACATGTTTAACATATTTGCATGCTTCCTTATGAATCACACTTGCATCTTACAATCATGTGTAGCACATAACAAGAATGTCAAACCATTAACTAGCTACACATTTGGAAAACAAACGAAAGAAAAAAATCTAAACCTATCGACTAAATTTCCCTTAAGACGGTCGTCATCCATCCATTATAAGGAACAATCGCTATCTAAGACGTCGGTTCAAGGGGACTATTCTCGGGAAAAGCACCAAAAACAAAACTCGAGAAACCCAAAAAAAAATTCGATAGAAAAAAAATTAAATATAATCCAAAAATTTACACATCATAGAAAATTTACACATCACAAGCAGCAGCAGCTTAATATTTATTACAACACCAGCTACCACAATTTGATCAGTCGCATAACATGAAACACAGAGTCACAGAGTAACAATTAGCACAACCACAAAAACACAAACACAAATAGCTACCACCTAACTACTCCCACCCCACATTTAATCGGAACACTGTCCCCAGAGTTCACATAGTTGCAATTAAAAACAAAGTTTGGGTGGTGTAACTCCCTGATCAATCAAAATATTCAATCTCTTCATCAGGTGCCCGCGCCTCATCACCAAGAGTAGAATCGTCCCCATCTTCCTCCTCCGACTCAATGTCCGAGTCCTCCCGGTGTGTTTCCTCATAAGTAGGGAAGTCATCATCCACAGGCTCTACAAATGCGAGCCCCACTCGGCATAAAGCTCGAGCATGCTCATTGAATGGATAGTCCATGTCGAGCTGCCACAATTCATCCTCCGTCGCAGGCCTTGCCCAATTCGCAGCTGCAACATCTGCATCCCATACATTCGGGCCATGTATTGATCATCCTGAGCACGTCGCGCGGCTAGTGTAAGCACAGGTCCATATGTAGTATAGGTGCTTTGGTTTTAGTGAAATCCAAAGCACGCCTATCAATCTGAGGAATGTAGTCCAGGGCCTCTTCTTTAATACCGTGGCCCCTGAGGAAAGTGGTGAGAAGACCACCGAACCCATACCGATGCCCCTGATGCAGTCGGGCTCTCTTCATGGCGGAGATGATCCCCGCCCCAACATTAATTTCCAGCCCTTTCATCAGTGCATAAACCAGACAAACTCTATCCCGGGTGAAATCAGTCATGTGCACCCCCGGGATCAGACAAGAGCAAACTATCTTCAACCATATCCGCGCTTCTCTGTTCATCTGGGAATATTGCAATGTCTGGTGGTAACCCCTTTCCTTGTGCCGACCCCACCTGGCTGTCGATCGATCTCCACATGAAGTGCGTCTGATATCCGCGTATGGTGGAGTGATGTTCAGCTGGCGGAGGACATGAGAGTCTGTGTCCCTCTCCCCCAGGATTGCATTTAAATGGTGTGGTTAAAAAGTAACCACCTTCCCTCTGATCTTGATGGTGTGGCTGCGCAAAGTCAGGTTCCAGTTAGCATAGAATTCCCGGATAAGATGAAGATTGCACTCTTTGGGTTCTTCAAAAATGAAGTTT
>JACEIK010006789.1:45920-76118 GCA_018107945.1 Datura stramonium | reverse complement strand
ATTACAACCCGGAAATTGTTTGATGATTATTTGATGTTTGTATGCTAGGTTAAGGGAGTTAAGATTTGTATATTGGTCGTAGATGACAAGGGAAATGTGTACAAATGGAAAAGCAAAGAGTATGTAAAGTTCATAAGTAAGGGTCAACTTTAAACGACCGTATGTCCCAATATATAATGGTCTAGAAGCTCCACACCTATCAAATTAAAGATCTTTGAGTCTAGCTTTCAAAATATTAAACCTCTCATCAATCGGAGTTTGGAGTAAAAAGTTACAGACGTTTTACAGTGGAATTATCGAACAGTAAGGTGGCCACCACCCTAAAAACGGACACCACCCAACAACCTTTATATTTTAAGTTGTGTGTTATGAAATCATTTTAAACATTTAAAGGCGTCAGGTTCTTGCTTACTCTCTGAAATGCTCTCTCTTTTCCAGCAGCAAAACTTAAGAAACCAAGAGGATTCCATCAAGAAAACACCATCAAAACTCAAGCAAAAGTCCATGGAAGTGAAGACAACTTTGTGGTGAATTTGTGGCTGCCTTCTAGCTGCGTTTTTGGCAGTGTTGTTGTGGTGAGTTGCTGTGTTTATAAAGTATTTCTAAGCCACATATATGCTCCATCTTGTTATAGATTATACACAAGTATAAAAGGTGAGGATTCTACTACTAAACTTGCTTGAATTCATGAGTAGAAAGCTAGAAGTTAGAGGTATATTTGGTGTATTTGTAAACTACTTCTATTGCATTTTGGATAGCAAGGTTTCTGAATTTTTTTCATAAGAAGATGAGGTCAATTACTCCTATTTTTAACCAGGAACAACCCTCCATCAAAATGTAAGGATTTCTCCCATTTTAAACCTCTCAAATTGCAAAGCAAAAAAGCTGGAAATTGGCTGCTAAGTGAGCTGCCGATGGACTGTTTGTGAGCTGAATTTTGCTCGTTTTCCTTAGGATTTTTGGCTTTTTATTTTGCTGGAATTATATTTAATATTGATGGGAAGAATTACAACATAACTAAGGTAAAATATTCTCTTGTTTTTCCCTCAAAAGTTGGTGAAAACTAGTTGAAAAAATGGCTTAATGTTTTTGATATTGCCGTGTGTTGTTGGTATTGTGACTGCCTTTGGTTAGTTATATTGGGAGTTCTACATATTAAACTTGTTTTTGACCTATAAACCACTAGATTAAGGAGGTTGAAGGATGATCATTGAAATAGGAAATCGACTAAAGAAAAGTTCATCGGAGAAAGGTATGTAAGGTGCTCCTCCATTCATCATTCTTTTAAGCACGATTCATTCATTCTGAACTGAATGAGCCAGCAACCTATTTACAAGTCTTGAGTCAGTATGTTTAGCTTCAATTAATCTTTAAAGTTTCATATTTTATTGAGGTTAAATGTTAAGATTATGCCTAAATGAAGTGAGGCATCTAAAGTGTGATACTGTCTTCATTGTTGTCGTAGTTGTACATCGAGTCGATTTAATACCCCGGGAAGGCCTAAAAATAGACCCGGGAGATTGAAAGTTAAAACTGCAAACAATTTGAAGAAACACCATAGAACGGATGACCCAACAGATTGTGGGTTAAATCAACGGTTCGTTGGAGCCAATCGTGGTTCAAGGGCTCGGGAGGCAGTGGATGTAATGAGCGAAGTGACGACCCATTGTTTGTAACAAAGAGTCATTGTTTGTACCCGTGGGAAGCATTGACTTGAGCAAGTTTGGGAAGAAATTGGTCATCCAACGACCCGTCATTATTTACAACAACCAGTTTCTTAATGTCGTGGTAGAGGGAAATGAAATTCTAGTGCATAAAATGGATGGATACCACGACTCATTGGATGTCACCATGGGTCGTGGTGAGGCTCGTGGAAAGAAAAGTCACAATGGTCAAGGGGTTGACAACGGCCGATCCAACGATCTGTTTATTGAAGTAACAACTCGTCCTGACGAGTCGTGGGAAGAATCTGAGGATGTCAAGGGATAGTGGATCCAATGACTCGATACCACGAGTCGTTGTTTGGTGCAACGACCCGTTGGGTCAGTCGTTGGTCCGTCCAGAACAATTTTCAGGGAAATAATTATAAGGGCATTTTTGACCTTTCGATGCTTTGAGACGCTAAATTACGTCGTTTTGTGTATCTTTATGAGTGGGTTAAGGTGGGATAAGTCCCTAATGCATGCCCATTACCATGCAAGGGCTTTAGAGAGGTTTTAGGGAGATTCAAGGCCTTCTCCTCCAAGTTTCCACCAATTTCATTGTGGGTATTCAAGGAACATTGAAATCAGTCCATTTCTAGGTATGTATGGTTTTATAATGGGTGAAATTCTTCCCCACCCATGCCCAAATCTCAATTTAAATCATGAATCCTCCTATTCAAGTCTATGGGGTTTTACTAAAATGCATGAAAATGTGATTTCTATTTACGGGTATGATTTAATTGAGTTTTTATTTTTGATTTATGAATGATGGGCTGGTTTTATATTATTTTCTTCAAAATTATGTTTAAATCTTTTTAAATCTAAAATTCTCATTTGATAAAAGTTCATGAAAGTTATGATTTATGATGAATACTCTATAATTCGAGTTTATTGATGATGGAAAAGCATGATTTCAAGTTACCCATGTCTATGAACCTATTTTTGTAATAATTGAGTATGTCAAAGTAATTGGTAATGCCCACATGTTGAAGAATGATTTATGATTTATGAAGTGATATCATGAATTATCGATTTATGATGTCGGACGATAAAAAGGTCATATGATTCTTGGCTAAGCATTTTTTAAAGGGGATCAATGATGATAAATGTTATATTTTATCCAATGAATTTTTAATGCATGATGTTATTGATTTATTGTATGAGCCTATATGCATGTTTTTGGGAGCCGTGTCTGGCACCGAGCAGCCCGACGTTCAAATGACTACGTCGGTGTCTCATAACCACGTGCCACCGTGGGTTCTAACGTAATATATTGTATTGATACCGACCCCCTAAAATTTAATATCACGCCTAATGCATGACCCTCACCTGGCAAGCCAGGGCCGGCTCTACCCACTTGAGTGAGATAGTTGGGGCATAATTAAAGGCTCTATCATGATGGTGTCAATTATGACAAGTCCTCCCATTGTTCCGCATTTCTTATGCATTGTTATATTTATGTTATTGGATAAAGTTATATTTTGATAATGTTTACTTACGATTATGATTATTAACGCTTTATGAATGATTTGAAAGCCTTGAGCCTTATGTTCTCCTACGAAGTCTATGATATATGCATGATGTACTTCTCCTATGTTACTTATGAGTTTTGTTTTACTTATAAATGTTCGTCTTACTTACCTTGCATACTCGGTACATTCCACATACTGACCGCATGCTTTCTATGTTGTATCGTTTCATGATACAGGGTTCGGATCTCAGGTTCATCTTCATCCTTATTTCATATCAGTTCTCGCTCTCAGCTATTGGTGAGTCCTCATGTTTCGAGGGCCGTTTGACAGGCTTTCATGTTATTTATATTCAGTATTGGTTAGGTTAGTTGGGGATGTTGTCGCATCAACCCATCTTATATGTTAGAGGCTTTCAGAAAGGATGTAGAACTCATCTTATGTATATGCCTAGTACTTCCAGTTGTTCCTCTATGTTTTATGCTAAATATTCCATTTTATTAAATGAGATTAGATGTATGTATGTTCCATGGGTCGACTTGGGGTCCCTCGGGGTCCCTTGTCCTATGTCTACGATCCTGGTGTACGTTCGGGTCGTGACAAATTTGGTATCAGAGCCATAGGTTTGAATGTCCTAGGGTGTATGAAAGTCGCGTTAAGTAGAGTCTTTTTCATGGTTGTGAAGCACGCCAGACCTATGACGAAGAGGCTATGAGACGTTTAGGAAATGTTCCATTCCTTCATGATTCTACTTCGTGCCATGAATTTAACTCTCTCCCTTCCTCTAACTCGTGCGATATGCATGTGCAGAAACATGTCTTCTCAAAACAATGATGGAAGTCAGCCAACACCATCAACTATGATGGATTCAATGCAGGTTACGGATGTGGAGCTCGGAGCCGCTCTTAGAGTGTTGATGCGAGCTATAATCACCCAACCTGGCCAGAGGGCTATTGCATCGGTGAACCCTATCAGGGAAGCCGCAGCTATTGGGACTCAAGGACTCATGAAGGAGAGCCCACCTAAGGTTGGTAACACGAATGTGGTTGGGAAGTATAGAGCGGGCAGGAGGGTGAACAAGAGGCCCAGGGCCAGTGACCTTTAGGGGTCCCAACAAGGGTCGAGTAGGGGGAGTCACTCTTAAATCCGTCAGAAGTCTCAAGCCCAAGCTCGGGGATACAAGCCCCGGGTGAGAGAGATTACTTACCCAAATTGTGGGCATGGCGGAAATCATCACTGAGGAGAATGCTTGGCAGGCTCAGATATTTGCTTTTATTATGGCCAACTCGGTCATAAACAGAAGGATTGCGCTGCAGCCAAGCGGGATGGTCAAAAAGGTCGTGCTCTGAATCTCTCTCCAACAGTTCCAGCAAGTCACCCATATTCATAGCATAGGGTGCCAAGAACGAGTGGTGGTAGACCACAGATGTACGTCTCAGGTATGTTATAAGCTTTTCCATCGAACCTACTCCGATTTCTAGTTCCGAGAGCCTACTGTACAAGGTACAAGATTCCTTTATGCACCTTAGTATGAGATCTATTTTGTGGGAGGTAGGCAATGGCTAAGAGTATGAAATATTCAGCGATAGCTTTGGAGGTGAATGAGTAGTCTAGAGCTAGTGATATTAGTTCAACTTTGACAAAGGGTCCTAGAGCCCTACAATGATAGCTCTAATCTAAGAGAGAGATGGTATGTGAAGGGTCATGTCGGGTCTTATGTTTTAGCAAAGAAGTTCTAGAGATGGTACCTAGGGATAGTCAATCCATTCTCATTTAGATGTTTCTCTCGTATGTCGCTTGATATTACGCTCAACCCATGCTTATGTTAAGAACTCTAAGATGATGGGCAACCCCGCCAGTCAGCGATTCCAACATTAGTCCATGACTCCATAAAATTCATCTTCATGACATGATCCTCGTTACGTATGTGAGCTCATATCCCTTAGTATGCTCAACTTTATAAACTCCGTCCTTAAGATCTTCCTTATCGGCTCATGAGAATCATGTTATATTAGGTACGTGTGCAGCTTGGATTCCTTGAATAATTCATGCTCATGATTTCCTTACTCTAGGATCTATGGGTATTCCCCATGATGAAAATGATATTTAAGATGTGTACATCAAGGATAACTCCCTATCCCTGCTATAGGTGCCAAGCATGTAGAAGTTCAGAAAGTGCAACGATTAGCTAAAACCTAGAAGTGCAACAACCCACATGGTCATTTCGTGATTTTAACCCGTTTTCCTAGTTTTACCCTTTTCGTATCTGTAATTCGCTACGTATGACTTACGGGGATGGATGACACAATATCCAAGATGATCCAATGAAGATTGGATAAGATTCTCGATTTTTAGAAGGTCTTAAGTTTGAGAGGTTTGACCAAAGTCAATATTTCAAGTTAACGAGCTTGAATTTGGGTTCTGAAAGTTCTGATAGTACCAGATGGTGATTTATGACTTATTTTGGTAGTTGCATGGGGCCTGAGGTGATTCAAGAGTAAATAGGACTTTTGGTTAAGTCGGGAACTGTAAAGAAGTTGAGTTTGACCATGGTCAACTTTCGATAGAAACAATCTCATATAAGTGGTTTGATGATCCCAACAGGTCTAAAGTATGTCTCAGGGTTGAATTGCATATTTGGGTTGAGTCCGGAGGATTCCGGATGAGCTTCGGGTGGATTTGAACGTTTTGTGTTTTTAGCATGATTCAAAGTATAAGGTGTGGTGTCATGGTTAAGGTGGGTAAAAAAAATTTTTCTTGATGACCGAGGGAAAAGTTAGGTAAGGTGAGGATCCTATCTTAGTAAAGTCTAATGTGGTCTTTCAAATCAGAAGGTAGAGGTTATTCCAAAGGGGGAGATGGGGTACTTCAATAACAGGGTAGTTGGGATGATAATTGCCTCCTATGAGTTTACCGACAATAACAATTACCATGCCAACAATGAGATGGCTTCGTTTGAGACTTTCTACGGGCAGAGATGAAAATCACCCATCAGATGGTTCAAGATTGGTGAGGCAACAATGATAGGGCCAAATTCAGTTCATGAAGCTACGGAGGAGGTTCAAATAATAAGGGAAGGATTTAAAACAACCCTTAGCCTCCAAAAGACTTATGAAGATGAGAGGAGGAGGGATATTGAGTTGAGGTTGACGATTGGGAGTTGTTGAAGGTATTCACCCATGAAGGGAGTGATGCAATTTGGAATGATGGGGAGACTCAGTCCCTGATATGTTTGTCCCTACCCAGTTGTGAGAAGAGTTGGTAAAGAGGCATATGAGTTGGACTTGCCTTCCGAGTTAGCTTTAGTTCATCCCGTGTTCCATGTATCTCTCTTGAAAAGTGCTTGGGCGATCCAGCTCTGGTAGTCCCGGTAGACAATGTTAGTGTAAAGGATAGCCTCAGCTATGAAGAAATTTCGGTGAAAATCTTAGAGCGTCAAGTTTGTAAGCTAAGGAACAAGGAAGTAGCTTCAGTTAAAGTATTGTAGAAAAATGAGCATATTAAGGGAGCTACATGGGAACCCGAGAGTTTGTAAGTTAAAACTGCAGATAACTGGAAGAAACACCACAGAACGGATGACCCAATGGATCGTGGGTTAAACCAATAGTCCGTTGGAGCCAGTTGTTGTGCAAGGGCTCAGGAGGCAGTGGATGTAACAAGCGAAGTGATGACTCGTTGTTCGGAACAAAGATTCGTTGTATGTACCGTGGGAAGCATTGACCTGAGCATGTTTGGGAAGCAACGGGTCATCCAACGACCAATCATTAGTTACAATGACCCATTGCTTGATGTCGTGGTAGATGGAAATGAAATTCCAGTGCATACAAGGGATGGAGACCACGACATGTTGTATGCCACCAAGGGTCGTGGTTATAACATAATATATTGTATTGATACAAATCACCTCAAATGTGATATCACGCCAAATGCAGGACCCTCACCTGGAAGGCCAGGGTCGGCTTTGCCCACTTGAGTGAGATAGTTGGGGCATCATCAAAGGCTCTACCATGATGGTGTCGGTAATGACGAGTCCTCCAATTTTTCCGCACGTCTTATGCATTGTTATATTTATCTTATTGGCTCAAGTTATGTTTTGATAATGTTTATTTACAATTATTATTATGAATTCTTTATAAATGATTTGAAAGCCATGAGGCTTATGTTCTCTTACGATGTTTATGATATATGCATGATGTCCTTCTCCTACGTTACTTATGACTTTTGTTTTACTTATAAATGTCCATTTTACTTACCTTGTATACACGGTACATTTTCCGTACTGACCGCATACTTTCTATGTTGTATCGTTTCATAATACAGGGTTTGGATCTCAAACTCATCCGTATCCTTAGTTCATCTCAGTTCTCGCTCTCATCTATTCGTGAGTCCTCATGTTTCGAGGGTTGTTTGACAGACTTTCATGTAATTTATGTTTTAGTATTGGTCAGGTTAGTTTGGGATGTTGTCCCATCGACCCATCTTATGTATTAGAGGCTTTGAGACAGGATGTAGAACTCGGCTTATGTATATGCCCAGTACTTTCGGTTGTTCCTCTATGTTTTATTCTAAATATTCTATTTTTGTAAATGAGATTAGATGTATGCATGTGACATGACTCGAATTGGGGTCCCTCGGGGTCCCTTGTCCCATGTCTACGATTCGGGTGTACGTTCGGGTCGTGACAGTCGAAGATCCCTCAGCATGCGCATTGTTAGCTAGTTCTTACTATCTGTTATATATATGTGTGTGATATTAAATGTATTTAAAGTTCTGGTTGCTAACTGAAATTGGTGAAAGAGCCAAGACGATGACATGTAAACGATCTTATGCCAAGTAAAGATGTCGCAAGCTATTAAGGGTAAATGAACTTATTGATTGAGGATTGCTGGTTATAGTTTTCCTTTATCTTATGTGTATGTTATGAAATATTCTAGGTCAAGGGGAGATTTCATAATCCCTTTCCCTAAGCCGAACGGCAAGCTAGCAAGTCTCCGAGCTCTAATGTCCCTTGAACACGACCTATAAATCTTGTTCAAACTCTTAGGTCATCCGCAGTTCCTTATGATTTAAACAGGTCTTGAATGAATGTGTTTAAGTCCTATTTTCTATCTTTACATGTTATATGTTCACCCTTGCAGTTATGCATTACGAAGGAGGCCTATGTAGGCCACATATTTAGTATTCGTTATTTCTATGTTATACGTGTTAAATTAGTCCCTATTCTCACACGTCCAGCCATCCACCGANTAGTCCAGTATAAGCCACATCGGCTCCATTTATGATTTTTTTTAAAGATTTATTAGTTTTACCTTGGTGTGGTACACCGGCTGGAGGTATTTTTATTTTACCCCGGTGGGGTATACCAGCTGGAGGCATTTTTATTTTTACCCCGGTATGGTACACCGGCTGGATGAATTTTATATGGGTTTTATGGTCGGCTGGGCGTTGGCATTTCTGTTATAGTTTTTGTTGTGCATTAGATGATTGCATTTACACTTCAATAATGAGTTATTGCCAGGTTTTGGTTTTCAGGATTCCGGGTTGTTACTATTCCTTATTGATGGCTCAGTTATCATTGTTATATTATATGTTTATACTGTTCAGCCTTACATACCTGTACATTTTATTCGTACTGACGTCCCTTCATCCGGGGACCCTTCCTGCAATCGGGCTGCAGGCACAGGCCGAGGCTCAAATCATTAGATGCAGTAGGAGCCAGATTTACGTGGAATAGTGGTATGCTCCTCTCTTCCAAGAGTCATGTCCTAGTTTTGACTACTAATTTGAGTATTGTGTACAACATGGGTAGGCCAGCTCCCTGTCCTTTGTATTTCAGTTTATTTACTCTGTAGAGGCTGATGTGGACTAGTTGGTATAGTAGTTTTGGTTGTGTAGTCATGTTGGCTTTCTATTGATCTGTTTAGCTTTATTGGAGACTTTTCAGCTTTCCAAGTAGCATATTCATTATTATGGAGACATTATGATTCTAGTATTTATTTTTGTTGGTTGTGACAGGTGGCTTGGTTAGCCTTAGTGTGACATATATAGATTCTATATAGCCGGTTTCTCGATCTATCATTAATCGAATGCCAGTTGCGCCCTACCCCAGTTTTGGGGCGTGACAACCATCCTTCAAACAACCCCCTTACAATGACCCGTTACATAGACTAACAAGTCTCAGAAAGACCCTTTACCTCCCAGCCTACTTTGCAGATTCTCACAACTTGCACCTCCAACAAGTCGTTAGTCCCACCAACGGCCTGTACAATGAGTCGTTCATAGAAGAAATATTAGATTTTCTGCTACTTTTAATTTCAAATTGCGAGTCTACTGTTAGACACTTCTGGGGTATTAAAATATTTCCCCCTAGGGAACATTCGTCCTCGAATGTGGGTAAACATACTGACAAGCTGGAATATGCAACTACCATGCCAAATATAGATCATTTAAGCTGAAAAATGGCGGAGTAACTAACTTCGGGCTAGAATACATGACTTATCTGGATTCATAGATCACATGTACATACATTGACAGGAATTAAACTGGGGAAACATGAACTGAACCTGAAACTGAATAGGATACTAAGGAGGAAAATGATACCTCAAGTTGAAACTGAGCTAGAAGGTAATAGATGCGGGTATCTAGCCATCATATCTTTTTCAGTTTTCTACCTAGCTCCCTCAACGTGCTGGTTCCTCCACAACACCTTCACTGAAGCTACTTCTTTGTTTCTTAGATTCTGAACCTGACGATCATGTATTTCCACCCAAACCTCCTCATAGATAAGGCTATCCTTCACACCTACACACATCACAAGAACAACTAGAGCTGGATCACCCAAACACTTCTTCAAGAGCGATACATGGAAAACTGGATGAACTGAAGCTAATTATGAGGGAAACTCCAACTAATAGGCCACCTTGCCAACAAGTTTCACAATTTTGTATGGACCAATACAACGAGGACTAAGTTTCCCTTTCTTTACGAACCTCATCACTCCTTTTATTGGAGATACCTTTAGAAACACCCAATCATCAACTTTAAATTGAAGCTCCCTCCTCCTCACATCCACATAGGACTTTTTGCGACTCTGAGCTGTTTTCAATCTGTCCCTTATAAGCTAAACTTTCTCAGTAGCTTCATGGACTAAATTTGGTCTATCATTGTAGATTCACCGACTTTGAACCACCCAATAGGTGATCTACACCTTCGCCCATAGATAGCCTCAAATGGAGCAATTTGGATGTTGGAATCGTAGCTGTTGTAATATGAAAACTCGATGAGAGGACAATGTTCATCCCAACTATCCTTGAAATCAATCACACACGCTCTCAACATGTCCTCTCGAGTCTGAATGGTCAGCTCCGCCTGACCATCTGTTTGTGGGTGAAATGTTGTGCTAAGTTTAACCTGGGTACCAAGGCCCTTCTGAAATGATCTCCTAAATTGGGAGGCAAACTGAGTATCTCTATCTGATATGATGGACAAGGGCACTCCATGAAACTAAACTAACTCCCGAATATACAACTTAGCATAATTCTCCACTAAATTGGTAGTTTTGACCTATAGGAAATGAGCTACTTTAGTCGACCTGTCCACAACCACCCAAATAAAATCATACTGTCGGCATGTACGAGAAAACCCCATAATGAAGTCCATATTGATTTCCTCCCATTTCCAAGTAGGGATACCAATGTCCTGATGCACACCTTATGGTCTCTAATGCTCAACCTTCACATGTATACAATTCGGACACTAGCCACAAACTCTGCTATGTCCTTCTCCATGCCATTCCAACAATAGACTTCCCATAGGTCATGGTACATCTTGGTGGAACCTGGATAGATAGAACATCTGGATCCATGAGCTGCATGCAACATTCTCTCCCTCAAGTCACCAGCATCCGGCGCACACAAACGACCCTGATATTGGAGCACACCATCACCCCCTTGGGTGAAAACCTCGACCTTCTAATTCTAGACCACTTCCTTCAACTTCACCAAAATAGGATCCTCATCTTTCCTAGCCTTAACATCGGTCACTAAAGATGATTTTGATGCATTCTAAACAATGACACCACCATCCTTTGAGTCAACCAAATGAACTCTTAGTCGTGCAAGTTGGGAACATCCTTTACTAACTCCTTCCTTTCCTCATCTACATGAGATACACTCTCCGTGGAAAGCCTACTAAGAGCGTCTCCAACCACATTTGCCTTTTTTGGATGATAAAGGACACTCATATTATAATCTTTAAGAAGCTCCAACCACCCGCTCTATCATAGATTTTGATCCTTCTAGGTAAACACATACTGTAGGCTTTTGTGGTCCATAAACACATCTACATGAACCCCGTATAGATAGTGTCTCCAAATCTTCAAGGAATATACTATCGTCACCAATTCGAGATCATGAGTCGGGTAGTTCTTTTCGTAGACCTTTATCTTCCTAGAAGCATAGGCTATAATTTAACCGTGCTGCATGAATACACAACCAAGGATGATCCTCGAGGCATCACAATATACCATAAACTCATCGGTATCCTCAGGTAGGGTCCACACCGGTGCCGAGGTGAGTTGAGTCTTCAACTCTTGGAAGCTCTTCTCACAGGCCTCTGACCATTGAAACTTCACTTTCTTCTGGTTCATTTAGTTAATGGGGCTAAAATGGATGAAAACCTCTCAATAAATCTCCGATAATAACCATCTAAACCCAAGAAACTCCTGATACCCGAAGGATTAATCTGTCAAGGTCAATTCTTCCCCGTTTCTATCTTTTGATAGTCTACCTGTACACCCTCACATGACACCACATGACCCAAAAAGTCCACTGAGTTCAACCAGAACTCACATTTGCTGAACATATCTAACAATTGGCGATCCTTAAGAGTCTGTAGCACCACCCTTAAATGAGCGGCATGCTCCTCCTCGCTCTGAGAGTATATTAGAATATCATCTATTAACATAATCACGAACATATCCAAATATGGCTTGAACACCCTCTTCATCAAATCCATAAAAGCTACAGGAAATTTCATTAGTCCAAAAGACATAATTGCAAACTCATAATGACCATACCGAGTCCTGAAGGCTATCTTTGGAATATCACTCTCTCTAACTCTAAGCTGATGATACCCTGATCTGAGGTCTATCATAAAAAACACTTGGCACACTGAAGCTAGTCAAACAAATCATCAATCTCGGGGAGAGGATACCTATTTTTGATTGTGACCTTGTTCAATTGTCAATAATCAATACATATATGAAGAGAACCATCATTCTTGCGGACAAAGAGAACTAGTGCACCCCATGGGGATTTGCTCTGTATAATGAAACCCTTTTCTAAGAGATTATTCAACTTCCCTTTCAACTCCTTTAGCTTAGTTGGAGCCATTCTATAAGGAGGAATAGATATTTGATGTGTATGAGGAAGAAGGTCAATACCCAAATCGATCTCCCCCTCGGGAGGGATTCCCAGTAAATCATTTGAATATACTTCTGGGTACTCACACATAACAAGAACTGACTGGATAGTTGGGGTTTCAAATGTAAGCTCCATAACCCTAATAGAAGGTACACACAACCTTTAGAAATCATCATTCTGGCCTAAAGGTGGGAAATGAAGCAACCTATAGGCACAACTGAACTATCCTTCCACTCTAGGACTGGCTCACATGGAAATCTGAACACTACTACATGGGTTCTACAATTGACTGAGGCATAACATTCATGTATCCAATCCATGCCAAAGATAACATCAAAATCGGTTATGGCTAGCTCTACTAAATCTATGAAGGTGACATTCTAAAGGACTGTGATAGGACAATTTCTATATACCTGTCGAGCTATAACTGAATCATCGACTGGAGTATAGAATAAGAGGTGTTCTGATAGGATTTTGGGATTGACTCTGAAACTAGCAGTAACATAGGGCGTCACAAAAGATAATGTAGCCCTTGGATCTAACAATGCATATACATCAAAGTGGAATACTTGTAACATACTGGTAACCACATCTGGGGAAGTCTCTTGCTCCTGTCAAGATGCAAGGGCATAAAACCTATTCTGGTGCGGCCACCACCTGCACTGGTGGACGCACCATGCTGAGCTGTGCTGGTGCTGCTGCTGAGCTGGTAGCCTGAGTACGACCTCTACTATCACCCTGTCTAGCCAATAGACACTCCTAACTCCTGTGCTCGGGTCTACCACACCCAAAATAGATATCTCACCCAATCACTCACTCCCCTATATGATTCTTTCCATATTTCCCATAGGCTAAGAAAGTACGCTTTGTCTGCATGCTACTTTAGCCCCTCGAACCTGAGGTTCTGCTCCTCTGATGACCTCGCAATCTTGACAGTGCACTGGCTGATGATGGCGTTGGAGCTAATGACCTATGATGAGACTACTAGCAATTTCAGCCTCCCGATCTCTTCTCAGAGAACCTATAACTTTCTGTCTTGGCCCTTTGGCCCCTCTCTCTCTCAGATGCACCGCCTCCATCTATTTGGTGTACAAAATCATTCAGGGAAAATCCATGTCCTGATGAAGCATGGGGGTCCTATAATCCTTGTCCAGGTAGTCCGCTCCCCCATGCACAAACCCGCTCACCTGAGATCTCTGATCAGCCACTAGCTTTGGTGCATACTTGGAAAAACAAGTGAACTCCGAAGCATACTCCTGGACCATCATGTTACCCTGCTTCAGGTTCACAAACTCCGTTGCTTTAATCTCCGTTGTCTCACAAAAGAAGAACCGATCAAGAAATGCGGTGTGGAACTCATCCCAACCAATGGGCCTCACTCCAACTGCCTTCCTATCCTTTCATTGCCTGAACCAGATGTGCGCGAGCCCTTCAAACTGATACGAGGCTAGGTCTGCGCACTCCTCCCCGGTCACTCCCATGATCTGAAGTGAACTTCAGCACTTCCTTAATAAACTCATGTGGATCCTCATCCACTTTTGATCTAAGAACCTCTAGAAGGTTCATCCTAAAAAAATCTCTGACCCTCGCTGTCGCCGCATTCCCACATTAAGCGGCATGAGCGATCGCCTATTGATTGACTTGGGCAGTCAAAGCCTCAGGCCAACACCTGAATAGCAGCTCTAAACTCTACATGGGCCACCTGCTCAGGTACATGATCCTCATGGGATGGTGAGGCTTCTGGTGCACATCTCCATTGCCATTCTCATGGACATTTCCACTCCTGTTTCTTCTTCCATTAACTCAGCGAGGAGGTATGATTCTACAAACGCATATAACACGAGTTAGAAGGATAGAGAAGCATTTCATCGCACAACATAGATCATAAAAGAAGGGACCATTTCCAAAATGTCTCATAGCCTCTTTGTCATAAGTTTGGCGAGCTTAACACCTATGAAAAATACTCTACTTAACACGACTTTTAGACACCCTAGGAAACTTCAAACCTAATGCTCTGATACCAAGTTTTTCATGACCCAAACATAGGCCTGAATTGAGATACGGGACAAAGAACCCCAAGAGACTCCAAGTCGACCCATGGAATGAACATAACAACTAAAACCATCATAATCAAGAACAAGTTTAACATATAGAACAAAGTGGAGTTCTAAAAACATAATAAAATCTGAACATCTAAATATATAACACAATCCTGAAGCTGAATACACACTATGTCTGATAAGTCTCTACATACTAACGAGTTAATAGGACAAGACCCTAACTAACTCACTAAAGATTGTAACTGAAAGAACATAAGTACAGATAACTAAATGTCCTTGAAGGATGAGGACTCACCAATACTAGGTATACAAGTCCTAGAGAGGAGCAGGATTAATGATGTGGCTGAGACTGATCCCTCGGACCTATATCATGAAATGATATAGCATAGAGTATGCAGTCAGTAGTTGGAATGTACTGAGTATGCAAGATATGTAAAAATGGACCGTTAAAATACATAAGAGTTCATAGGAGTAGGTCAACATGATCTTAAAGTAAATATCATAATGTATACATAAGAGCTCAAGGTTTTCAAATCATTCGTAATCCAATCATAATCATAGTCATAAGAGAAAATCTTATGAAAAATAACTTGACCCAAAGTAACATAAACATAACAATGAATAAATCATAAGGAACAATGGGAGGACTCGTCTTAACCGACACCATCATGATAGAGCCTTACATGAGGCCCCACTATTTCACCCAAGTAGTCAGGACTGTGCCCGACTTGCCAGGCAAAGGGACATGCATGTGTGGTGATATAATAGAGATCCAATAATAAATAAATATAAACACCTATGGTGGAAGTTAGTTTTAAGTCCATGAGGTTTTTCTTTAAAAGTCGGGTCTATTTAGTGCTAGACACTGCTCCCAAAAATATGCACACGGGGCTCATATCGTAATTGTAAAATCATTGATGAAGTTCATGGCCAAATAAGTAATAACATGATCTTCAAGGAAGGCTCTAGGTTGCATGCATGCAGTGGGGATACTTTGACTAGGTTTTTCCCCATTAAAACCCTGCTAACTGAGCTTAGAATGACGTAGTTTAGGAACTTAGGGCATAAGAATGACAAAATACCCTTAATAAAAATCTTGGAAAATTTGCACTGCTAGCGACAACGACTAGTCCAACGGGTCATTACAAGCTCCCATGAGCCGTTGCTTCAGCCCAAGTTTCATTCCTAGACCTACTACCATGATAGGTACCACCAGTCGTACCCAGCTCCAATGACTCGTGGAAACCATCCATTGTCACCACTGCCTACCTTCTGAGTACCCTTCCAAGGGGACCATATAGTGACTCATCCGTCCGAACAATGAGTCGTCCTATGACTCGTGCCAACCCTTTTTTCCAAGACCATCCTTCCAACGACCCCCTTACAACGACCCGTTACATCCCAACCTACTCTGCAGATTCTCACCACGAGCACCTTCAATAGGTCGTTAGTCCCACCAACGACCCGTACAATGAGTCGTTTTGAGAAGAAATTTCATATTTTATGCTACTTTTTATTTCAAATCCCAAGTA
This sequence comes from Datura stramonium, assembly GCA_018107945.1. Lineage (NCBI taxonomy): Eukaryota > Viridiplantae > Streptophyta > Magnoliopsida > Solanales > Solanaceae > Datura > Datura stramonium. The sequence goes on along the minus strand of JACEIK010006789.1, from coordinate 59,932 downwards.
TAGTCTTAGGTTTTTCCAGGTTATTACATCCTTGATATCAGCATACTCTTCTATCTCGGTGAGAAGCTAGACAGATCTTCTCGCTTGAGGACAATTCTGTGCAAAACGTCCAATCTTGTTGCAGATAAAGCATCTGCCATTTTTCTTGATCTTACTAGGGCCTTTTCTACTGAAATGTTTTGTACACCTAGTGAATTTGGATCTTTTGTCTTAAGGCTTTGGCCATTTGAATTTCCTGAACCCTCTCCGTCTTTTAGGAGCATGGCAAGAGAAACTAGAGCCAGTGATTAGGTCAGTTTTGCTGCAGGCTTTATCGAGATCTAGATTATTATGCATGATTTGCTTTAGAATAGATCTCTTTATGCAAATATCTTCCAGTGCCAGGAAAATTGCTTGCTTGATATGGCCGATTTGGGCTATTGTGAATGACGGAAACTTTTTCTCAACAATCATCATGGTTCATTCCTCTAACATCTTAGGCAAAGATGAGAGAAAGGCTTGCTTCAAATCGGTATCTTCACCTAGTTCAAAGTATATTTTCTCCATATCATGGAAGTTTATATCAATGACATTTCTACTGAATAATATAATTTTTATCAAATCATATACACTTAATTTTGAAGAACTGTCTTTGTGACTTTTCTTGCCTTTGGCCGGTATCTCCACAAAAGACTTCACATAGGATCCTGATGTTGAAAACAATCTTGGGATGTGAGGAAACTATTTTTATCATGTATCCCCAGTGTGCCTCTACCCCTGCCTCTGCTACACATAGTAGTCTTGGGTGCTAGTGTGGGTTCTTGATCTTCAACTGCGAACCAATTCATGTGCTCTTGTCATCTGTGAGAGAATAAGAAAAAGTGAATTATAACTCAGCTGAATAAAGAACACATGATAAGAAATGAAAGAACATAAATTTTCTAAGTTTCCTAAAACCTCTTTAAGATAAGTACAAATATTTTTCTATTGATCCACAAGATTCTACTAGACATTGCTCAAAACTCATAAGAACGGTGAACTTAGTGCTCTGTTACTACTTTATCACGATTTCGAATATCGTAAGTCGTGATGGCACTACCATCCAACTGGTAGGCATACCAATTCCATCTTTAGCCATTTTTTATAACTAGCGGTGATAATTAAAAATATTAAAAGCGAAAAATTAAATGACATGATCCTTATACAATAACGGTGCAAAAGATACAATCAAATCCAAGAACCAAGTGATATGAGTCAAGACCTCTAACGATTTAAAAGAAGTATAATTGTGTTCAAAATACATTGTCTAAATTAAGATAGACTAGGGAAACTTATCGGTTAGTTTAATTTTGAAGGTTATCAATTTGACTTATTGTTTATCGATTCATGGATATGCTAAATCATTATAAATTCGTTAAAATATCAGTTAATTGATTTTCATTTAATAGTTTTTTATCATTACCAATTCAATTATTGAATTAATCATTAAGATTTCATTGAATTTTTTTCTCATCGAGAAGGACTTAAAGATGAAGTGGGATAAGCAAAAACAGGGTGAAAAGAGTTTATGATTAAATAGGTATGCTCTGTAGAAAATGCTCTTTAGAAATTTTATCACACCCCTATCCTAGATGAGCCGGACCATGCTCTACATGAACACATAAACCTGATACACACACAGAGAGACTAATATTGTGCTATTTACCCTAAAAGCACATAGAGAAAGCAAATGGACACATTATGATTAAGAGACAATGTATGCACATTACAAGGGGCTTCTAGCTCAAAGTGAGAAAGTACATACATACCAATTGTACATAAACACACTACTAGTCAGTGAAACCTCTATGAAATACTTAACAACTGACATACTATTGGGACATGACCCTAATCTACCCAAACTTTCCATATAAATAGCAAAAAAGTGATAAACTTGACTTTACTCAAGATAGAGGTGAAACTCACTAATCAATAACTGAAGTACTAGACAGACACCTACAAGGGTGGTCTTCTACTTTGTGCTTATGATCCTGCATAGGGAAATGTAGCACTCCCAATCGAAGGAGCGTGAGTACATAATCAATGGTGCTTGCATGTAAGGCATATTCAATAACATGATATAACTGAAAGACTCACAATATAGAGACAGGAGATATGACGTACCTGAGATACTTAAAACTGAAGATATAATAAGAATAATTTATTTATTATATCTTACATGTACTTGAGCCTTCTTACTTAATTCTTTTAAAATTTCTTACTTAGCTTATTTTAAGCCTCAAATTTACCCGCTACTTTTAGTTTCTGAAAATAGTATATAATGATATCATGGCTACTCTAGGAACCATAAACCATAAAACTAAGCTAGCATTTGCCTCTCTGTGGACCTAAAGATATGTATGTGATCGCCATATTAGATACCTCTTGACTTGCACATGATATCAAACTCACTTTGGCCGCCGTAGGGGCAATGTGACTTTACAAAATTCAAATTGTAAATGTACATTTTTGGGGCATAATACATACTTTGAAAATAATATAAATTTTCCAAGCATGCAATATAATGAACAAATTGGTTAAGTATTCTAATTTATCTTTCCTTATTTTTTTCGGTGCATTACATAGGCATAATTAAGTTTGCCATACTATGGATTTATTCGTTAAATTTTCTCTACTATAATCACCTCACTGAAAAAAAACTAAACATCTGAATATAGAGAAACATAAAATAGTTAAATCTAGATCTAATAAGGGCAACACAATTGACGCATATATGACCCAATTACATGACTTTAGTAATTAATTTGAAAATTAGGAAGCAAGCTACTCCTTGAAGTATATAACATCTAAAACCTCTTAAGTCATGTAACCTAAGCTCTTATTAGCTCAAATGAGAGAAATATGTAACATAGGATCTTTCCTTAATAGTGAAAGAGATTTTATCCTTACTTACCTCACTTTCAAATTTCAAAAAATATAGATTGAATCGACCCTTTCTTTAAGACATTAATGAACATAAATGAGGTAGTAGCTAATCAATATGTACATATCGTGAGGTAGTAGCTATGAAAAACTACATAGAATGTACCTCTAAGCCGTATAAGAATACTACACATTTTTTTCATAGTTCAATATAAAAATACACATGCCATACTTACTTCCCCAACCACCAAGAACACATAAAACAGGCCCTATACCACCCACCATACTCGCGACATAATAGAAACATTAAGCTCAAAGGCTTCTGAACACCATCCCATGAGTTCTTAACAAGAAAATAACAAGAATCTGCCATCCAAACTTCCACATGAAAGGGGTGAAAATGGGTAGAAAGCTTACCTTCCTTGGCAGAGGATTTTAATTCTTTAAACTTGTAATCCTTCAAGGTCTTGAACTTCCTTTCAAACTAGACCAAGAAGGAAGAAAAATCACTTGAGTTGTAAGAGAGAAAATGTGGCGAACTTCTTGGGGTGGGATGTTTTTTTAATACACAAAATTAACATAATATCCTAACTTCTCATAGAAATTTTATGCTACAAATCTATAGCTTGACATGCATACCTTAGCTAGAAATTTGATATCTTTTCAAGAATCCTACTTTTTGATTTTGGGCAACTATTTTAGCAAGAAATTCAAAGAGGAGAGAACATGTGAATTTTTCAATTTATGTTGGGTCTTGGAATTAGTAATAGATATACTTTATCCCTGGGCCCTTCTTGGCCTCCATCATTTGGTTCCATTTTTAGTTGCATCAAGTTTATATGCTGTATTTATGCATTATTTTGGGCCAAAATTGGTCAAACTTGTTGCTCCCTTTGTTCTCTATTTTGGGACAAAATTTATCAAGTACGTGAGGTACCTACATGGCCTTAATTTATGCCGCTTATGGGAGTAGCTTGCCTTGGACTTTTTGGGCATATTTTGGCCAAGTTATTGGGCCAACATTTAGGTTTCATTTGGGCCACCATTAGGTATATCATTCTAAGTTGGTGTATCACCTACTTTATCCCCTTAACTTAGTCCATTAAACTTAAGAGGTGATGTACCTACTTGTCACCTATTCGCTTAATTAAGTCATGGAAGAACTTATTTATTTTATTTTTCAGCCCTTACCTCTTCGAATTTAACTTTACACTTCTAACATTTGGTCACTTGAACTTTAAACTCAAAAAGGCCTTTTTTATCTTGATTGTAAGTACTTCTATCAACATGAACTTGGCCATATATGTGTTGTGAGATATGGAGAATTAAACCATCGCCCCCTCCCTCGGGATATTAATCCTTGAATAAGGAGTGTAGCTTAAAACAAGACTAACTCGGGAATTTTCCAAAAGAAATTTTTTTCAAAGTTTTCTTAGTAGAAAAGACTATCAAAAACCTATCAGCTAATAGAAGCACATATTGACAAGCCTCACAGGGCATATAGACAAGTATCTCACTTTTGAGCTGAACCTTCTCCATCACCTNTCAAAAACCTATCAGCTAATAGAAGCACATATTGACAAGCCTCACAGGGCATATAGACAAGTATCTCATACAAAACGGGCATATGATAAGCAAGGTCTACTTCGGGCCGTACAATCAAACAAAGAGTATTTCACTATAGCATAGCTTATCTCATTTCCTCCTTAGGGTAAATAGACTATGTAGACGTAAGATTCCATTCACGACTCATATACCTGAATACATATGTGTAAGTAAGATCTCCAATAAGCAAATTTTATTTAAACGTAGAGTCGTATGAGGTGATATATGATTTAAGAACCTTCTATTGATACTTGGAAGACGTGTGAGTATTTAGAATTCATGTCATTTTATGTTTCCCCCATAGCCTATTCGGTATTCTGGATCCTCCATAATACTTAAATAATGTTTATATCTTTAGTCCTTAGCTTTTGAATTCGATGATGAAGAATAGCTATAAGGACTTCTTGATATGTCCTTAGTGACTTTAATATATACCAAGAGTACAACAGAGGAAGAATCTCTTATATATTTTCCATAGCAAGGACACATGAAATATGAGGTGTACTGAAGCTAATTATTGAGGCCACTCCACGTCATAGGCTACTTGGCACTTTTCAAGATTTTGTAATGCCCGACATACCATCGACTCAACTTTCCTTTCTTCCAAAGTCACCTAATACCCTTTAGAGGAAAATTTTTAAAATAATTAATCATTTAATTCAAACTCCAAATCTGTATCCTGCAATTTTAAATAGAGTTTCTATCGCCCTAACCAGACTTCAATCGCCCGTGTATCAGCTTAACATTTTCTTTCGCCTGATGAACTAGATCTGGCCCAAGTAACTTTGCTTTACCCACCTCATACAAACCAATAGAGGACTTGCATTGTTGCCCATATAAAGCTTCAAATAGTTCCATCTTGATGTTGGATTAAATTGTTATTATATGCAAATTCAATTAGAGGAAAGTGCTAATCCCAGTTGCCTTTAAAAACCAAGGCACGCACTGTTAAAAAATCTTCTAGTGTCTAAAGAGTATGCTCTACTTGACCAATCAACTAGGGGGGAACACAATGCTAAAATTTACCTACGTGTCAAAACCATTATGAGAAAACCTCAACAAATGTCCTGTAAATTGGGCACCTCTATTAAATATAATGCAATTGTATTATCTCTTTTGTAATATCCCAGAAGTCCCTAAGATCAGACCCGAGGGTTGAATCGGAGAAAGTAGGAAAATCTGCACTAGGTCATAGAAAAAGTCATCCAGTGACTAATGGTGTGACCTAATGAGTAATTAAATTACACATTAGGAGGATCCTAGTTTCAAAGGAGTTTTACCAATGGCGACGGGTCCAGGAACGACTCGTCATCTTACTCAATGAGTCCTTAGTGTGGTCGTTAAGTGCGCAAAGGAAGTTGCAGACCAGGAGATCTAACGGGTTAAGGAATGAGTCATGGTGTTACTTAACCACTTGTCAGGTGGCTCATTATCAGGATTCCCACTGATCAGGATGAAAGGAAGTAACAAGTCATCACTCCCTCATGAAGTGTGCAAGGGAGGGTTTTGGCAGTGTTGGCAATAGATTAAGGGACGAGTCGTCGTGAACCTAACGACTCGTCAAGTGACCCGTTGGGTAAGGAAGTTTAGTAAATGAGGATTTTTATAGTTAAGATAATGAAAGAGGACCACGAGTCGTTAGTAGACGCAAGAACTAGTCAAGTCGCTCGTGGTGATTGGCAATGTCACTTTTGCTGCGAATTTAGTATGGGTGTTTTCGTAAATCCTAAGCCCCTAAGCCCTTGTAGGTCGTTTCATTTCCTGCCTTAAGGCCAGAAAGATGTTCTCCAAAGGTTGTGTGTACCATCTAGTTAGGGTTAAGAATGTTGACTTCGAGACCCNGGAGGGTTTTAAGGGGGGTTAATCCTATTCTGACCATTTCCCTCTGATGCATGAAAGCCTAGACCCCTCCACCGAAGATCAAGCCTAGAATTTCCCAATTTCCCTTCAAATTTCTTTGGGCTTTGTAGGGAAAGAATAGATTTGATTCTTCCAGGTATGTGAGACCATGAATGAGGATTTTTTCCACCATTATTCTCATAATTCTTCTCAAATACATGAATAATTCTCAATTCAAATTATACTTTAAAAGTGAATTCAACCGAATTTCAGAGAATTCTTATAATTGTTTATGGGTTGATTCCTTCTGTCTTTTAAGGTATGATTGATGATTAATGGGCAGATTTTATGCATGTTTTGATTACAAAATCATGAGTTCAAGTTTTAGAAGATTTTTCCCAATTATGCAAGTTTATGATTGATGGTTTCAAGTATGATAAGATATCTAGCATGTATGGATGTTTACAAATTACCCATGTATGTATTTATTATTTTACTTATGATGTCTATTTTATGCAAGGATAATGTTAAGATTTTGACAAGCCCACTGAAATTAACCATGATTTTCATGATTTAGCCGAGAATAATAAGCATAATTATCTCAAGTTTTGGAGTCAAGACTCCCCATATGTTATGATTTAAGTTATATTTTGATACATGATTATATGAGCATTATACATATTTTGGGAATAGTGTCTAGTATCGAGTAGGCTAGGCATTCCAAGGTTCCTCATTTTATAAACTACGCGCCAATGTAGGTATTGTTTGAGGACTCTCAAGAGAGAGTTTACCCAAACCAAGGGCACATCGTGATATCAGACCATACTTAATCCTTCGCCCTGGAAAGTCTTAGGATGGCCCTCCTCCACGTGGGCAGTACATGGAATCATCATGCGCTTATACAAGGTGATTGTCGGTTAAGATAAGTCACCCATGATTTTATGAGCTTTTACCTATAATTTCAAATTCTGCTGGCCATATGCATTTATTTTTAGTTTTGGGGTTATTCGATCCAAATAAGAGATTCATATTATGTTATGACTATTTATGGTTTCAAATATCATCATGTAGTCCTTACTATCATAATGTTATGGGTTATGTTATTATGCATGTTTTTAATTACAGTTACTCTGCCTGTTTTACATACCTCGCATGCTCAATACATTCCAAGTACTAACTGTATACTTTATGTTGTATCATTTAATAATACGGGTTTGGACGTTCAGACCTATCTTGTCCTTAGCCAGTTCCCCTAACTTATTCCAATTCTCTCATTGGTGAGTCCTCATCCTTTGAGGATTGCCAACTTGTTGAGTTTTCAGACTTTTAGTGAGCTAGTTGGGGAAGCTGTCCTATCAGCTTGTTAGTTATGTTATAGGCTCTTTGGACAATGTGTAGAAAATTAGCTTGTCAAGGTTGTCTCTATTTGTTTGACATTTGTTTAGACTCCCATTATTCCAAAATTCAGTAATCCGCATTGCTGATGTTGATTTTTACTTATCAAGTTCATGGGGTGGGTTGGCTTTGAGCTAGTTATGGTTCTAAGTTTTGTGTCTAGATCAAGGCCTGTGTTTGGATCGTGACAAAGTTGGTATCAGAGAATTAGATTTTGAAGTGTCCTAGGGTTTCTAAAAGTCGTGCTAAGTAGAGTTTTTCATGGGTGTGAAGTGCGCCACACTTATGACAAAGAGGCGACAAAATATTTTAGGAAATTTCCCTTTGATGATATATGTCGTGCGATGAAGTATCTCTCTATCATTCTAACTCGTGCTATACACATTTGTAAAATTATGTATCTACACTAATTATATAGTAGAAGGAATGGGAACAGAAATTGCCTCGAATATGGCAATAAAGATGGGCAACAACAAGGCCCGCCAGCCCAAGCTTTGAATGATTAACCCAACCAGCAGGCGGTGGCGCATGTGAAGCAGAATGGGAGCACAGTGGCAGCTCGAGTTCGAGACTTCCTCAAGATGAATCCCCCTGAGTTCATTGGGTCGAGACTGGATGAGGACCCACATGAGTTTTTAGAGGAGATACAGAAGATCACCCAAATTATGGGATTGACGGGAGAGGAGAGCACAGACTTAGCCTGCTATCAGTTGAAGGGGGTTGCTTATATTTGGTACCGTAAGTAGAGGGATGGTAGAGTAGTAGGCGCAGTTTCTGTGAGCTGGGATGAGTTCATGACAACTTTCTTAGACAGATTCTTCCCTAGAGAGTTGAGGGAAGGAAAGGTGGCGGAGTTCAGTAATTTGAAGAAAAATGATATGACTGTCCAAGAGTATGCCTTAGATTTCATCTGGATGTCTAAGCATGCGTTGGAGATGGTGGCAGACTAGAGGGCACGTATGAAACAATTTGTGTATCGAGTGTCTGACACGCTAGTCAAAGAGTGTAGAATGGCGATACTTAATAGTGACCTAGACTTCTCTCGATTGGTCACATACACCCAGCAGATGGAGGCGGATCAGATGAAGGATAAGGAGAGAGAGGCAAAGAGGGACAGGATGAGTAGTATTTGCTTTTCCCAACAGAGGCCCAGTGACAAACATCGTCAGCAATCTCATTAGAGACTATCAGCTCCAACACCATTGTCAGCTAGTGTACCATCTAGATCTCAGCGCGAATAGAGGGGAAGGACATCAGGCTCCAAAGGTAAAGGGATCAGGCTAGGAGAGCCTATCATTCCAGTATGAAGAAAGTGTGGCAGGAAGCACACCGGAGAATGCTTAGCAGGTTCAGGTGCGTGTTACGGGTGTGCGAAGCCCAGACATTTGCTCAAAGATTGTCCGGCGGCAAGACAGGGCCATGGATGAGACTTTGACCCAACTTCCAGTTCAGCAGCTCCACCAGCACGCCCAGCCCATAGGATCCATCCACTAGTGCAGTTGGTGGTTAGCGTCAAAATAGGTTTTATGTTGTATTATCACGTCAGGAGTAGGAGGTCTCCCCAGATGCGTTCACTAGTATGTTACAAGTATTCCATCTTAATGTATATTTATTGTTAGATCTAGGGGCTACTTTATATTTTATGACTCCTTATGTTGCTACTAGTTTCGGAATTATTCCCAAAGACCTATTAGTACCCTTCTCAGTCTCTACTCCAGTCGGTGACTCAGTCATAGCTAGACGGGTATACATAAATTTTCCCTGTCACAGTCTTTCAGAAAGTCACCTCTTAGAAGATTTAGTAGAGTTAGAAATAATTGATTTCAATGTTATCTTTGGTATGGATATGATGCATGCATGTTATGCCTTAGTGAACTGTAGAACCCATACGGTAGAGTTTCGATTTTCGAATGAGCCAATCCTAGAATGGAAGGGTAGTTCAGCTATGCCTATAGGTCGCTTTGTTTCCGAACTTATGGCCAGAAAGATGATTCCAAAGGGTTGTATGTACCATGTAGTTTGGGTTAAGGATTCAACGTCCAAAACCCCGATTCTCCTGTCAGTTCCTAGAGTGTGTGAGTATCCGGATGTTTTCCCAGATGATCAACTAGGATTTCTTCCCAAGAGGGAGATTGACTTTGATATTTAACTTCTTCCCCATATATAGCCTATATCTATTCCTCCATACAGAATGGCTCCCGCTGAGCTAAAGGAGTTGAAATAACAGTTGAAGGATCTTAAAGATAAGGGATTCATCAGGCCTAGCATGTCCCGTGGGGTGCACCTGTTCTATTTTTTCAAAAGAAGGATGGTTCTCTTCATATGTGCATTGACTATTGGCAGTTGAACACAATTACAATCAACAAGTATCCCCTCCCCAAAATTGATGACTTGTTTAACCAACTTCAGGGTGCTAAGTGTTTCTCAAAGATAGATCTTAGATCGGGGAATCATCAACTCAGAGTTAGGGAGAGTGACATTCCAAAGATAGCTTTTCGAACTCGGTGTGGTCACTATGTGTTTGTAGTTATGTCTTTGAACTAACGAATGCTCCTGCAGCTTTTATGGATTTGATGAACAGGGTGTTCAGACCATATTTAGGCATGTTCATGATCATCTTCAGAGATAACATTCTCAAATACTCTTTGAGCGAGGAGGATGAGCGAGGAGGAGCATGCTGCTCAATTTAGGATTGTGCTACAGATTTTCAAGGATCACCACTATTTTCTAAATTTAGCAAGTGTGAGTTTTGCTAGACTTTAAGAGAATTTTTGGCAACGTGGTGTCAAGTGATGGTGTATAGGTGACTCCCAAAAGATAGAAGCAAGAAAGAATGGCCAGAGCCGCTTAGTCCTTCCTGATATTAGAGCTCTTTGGTTCTAGCAGATATTACAGAGGTTTGTTGAAGGATTTTCATCCAATGCTACACTATTGACTGCCGACCTTAAGAAAGTACAATCAATGGCGATGCCCGTAAGAAGAGCTGTGTATTAAAGACCCAACTACTTCGAATACAATGTTGACCCTACCCGAGGGCAGCGATGGATTCGTCATGTACTCCGATAGCTCTAGGGTTCATCTTGGATGTGTTGATGGCATTGCAAGTTTATTGTGTATGCCTCTAGATAGCTTAAGTCTCATGAGAAGAATTACCCAATGCATGATCTAGAATTTGCAATGATGGTGTTCTGCATTTGAACATTTGATGTACTATTTTTTATGGGGTCCATGTGACTTGTTCAGATGACAACAAGTATCCCCTCCCAAAATTGAGGACTTGTTTGACTAACTTAAGGGTGCTAAGTGTTTCTCAAAGATAGATCTTAGATCCAACAACTCGAGTTAGGGAGAGGACATTCCAAAGATAGTTTTCGAACTCTGTGGTCACTACGTGTTTGTAGTTATGTCTTGAACTAACGAATGCTCCTACAACTTTATGGATTTGATGAACAAAATTGGACAGGGTGTTCAGACCATATTTAGGCATGTTCATGATCATCTTCAGAGATAACATTCTCAAATACTCTTTGAGCGAGGAGGAGCATGCCGCTCATTTTAGTATTGTGCTACAGACTTTCAAGGATCACCAGCTATTTTCTAAATTCAGCAAGTGTGAGTTCTAGTTAGACTCAGTAGAATTTTTTGGCAACGTGGTGTCAAGTGATGGTGTATTGGTGGACTCCCAAAAGATAGAAGCGGTAAAGAATTGGCCTAGAGCAGTTAGTCCCTCGGATATTAGGAGTTTCTTGGTTCTAGCAGGCTATTACAGGTGGTTTGTTGAAGGATTTTCATCCAATACTACACCATTGAATAAGCTAACCCAGAAGAAAGTACAATTTCAACGGTCGAATGCCTGTGAGAAGAGCTTTCAGGAGTTAAAGACCCAATTCACTTCAGTCACAATGTTGACCCTACCTGAGGGTACAAATGGATTCGTCATGTACTGTGATCCCACTAGGATTCATCTTGGATGTGTGTTGATGCAGCATGGCAAGGTCATTGTGTATGCCTCTAGACAGCTTAAGTCTCATGAGAAAAATTACCCAATGCATGATCTAGAATTTGCAGTGGTGGTGTTCGCATTGAACATTTGGATGTACTATTTTTATGGGGTCCATGTGGACTTGTTCGTAGATCACAAGAGTCTTCAATATGTGCTCACTCAAAGGACTTGAACTTGCAACAAAGGAAATGGCAAGAACTTCTCGAGGATTATGATATGAGTGTTCTTTACCATCCGGGCAAGGCCAATGTAGTGGCGGATGCCCTTAGTAGACTTTACATGGAGAGTCTTTCTCATGTTGAGGAGGGAAGGAAGGAGTTGGTGAAGGATGTGCATCAGTTTATGCGATTAGGGGTGTGCCTTGTTGATTCGACGCGTGGTGGTGGTAATTATTCAAAATGGTTCAGAATCTTCCTTGGTGACTAAGATCAAAGCTAGGGAAGATGAGGATCCTATTTTGGTTAAGTTGAAGGAAGGGGTTCAAAATCAGAAGGTAGAGATCTTTTCCCAAGGGGGAGATGGTGTAATTCGTTATTAGGGACATTTATGTTTTCTAGATGTCGATGATTTGAGAGAGCGGATGTTCCATGAGGCTCATGGTTTGCGGTATTTTATCCACCCGGGTGCCACCAAGATGTACTATGGTCTACGAAAAGTCTAATGGTTGAATGGCATGAAGAAGCATATAGCGGAGTTTGTGGATAAGTGTCTGAATTGTCAACAAGAGAAAGTGATGCATCAAAGATTGGAGGGAGTGCTACAAAATATCAGTATCCCTACTTGGAAGTGAGAGGAAATTAATATGGACATCATCACAGTATTCCTCATACATGTCGACAGTATAGCTCTATTTGGGTGATTGTAGGCAGGTTGACTAAAGTAACCTATTTTCTACCGGTCAAAACTACCAATTCAACGGAGGACCATGCTAGATTGTAGATTTGGGTGGTAGTTCGGTTGCATGGAGTGCCTTTATCCTTCATTTTAGATAGAGGTACTCGGTGTACCTCACAGTTTTGGATATCATTTCAAAAAGGACTTGGTACTCAGGTCAAGCTTAGCACATCTTTTAACCCACAGAAAGATGGTCAGGTTGAACGGACCATTCAGACTCTCAAGGGTATGTTGAGAGCATGTGTGATTGACTTCAAAGGGAGTTGGGATAATCATTTACCTCCTTATCGAGTTTGCTTACAACAACAGGTGCCACTCAAGCATCAGATGGCTCAGTTTGAGGCTCTTTATGGTTGGAGGGGTAGATCACCCATTGGTTGGTTTGAGGTAGGTGAGGTTATATTGATAGGGCCAGATTCATTTCATGAAGCTATGGAGAAAGTTCAGCATATAAGGAGAAGGATGAAAATAGCTCAGAGTCGTCAAAAGTCCTGTGATGATGTGAGGAGGAGAGAACTTGAGTTCAAAGTTGATAATTAGGTGTTTCTGAAGGTGTCTCCCATAAAGGGGGTGATGAGGTTCAGAAAGAAGGGGAAACTTAGTCCCTGATATGTTGGTCCCTATAGGACTGTGAGACGTGTTGGCAAGGTAGCTCAGGAATGGCGTATTTGCGCACTTCTTAGCCATATTTTGGTCGTACTTTACTATGTTTTGAGAACAAATTATGTGTGTTTTCATGTGCTTATGTTATGTATTTGTGAAAGAGCTAACACACATGATTAGATTCTTTTAAGGCTAAAAGCGATGGATTTGGGTGTATTTGAGGCTTTTTGAATTAATGTGAAGAAGTTGGAATGAACTGTCATGACCCGAACGTAGACCCAGATCGTAACACGGGACAAGGAGCTTCGAGAGGCTCCAAGATAACCAATGGCATGAACATTCATCTAATTTCATTTCACTTTAAGCGGAAAAATGGACATGCGATATAAAACATAAATATAACATAGCATAGCATCATAAGCGGAAAAGTACTAGAAATACATATCAACTGAGTAGTACAAACTGTCTGAAAGCCTCTATCATATCAGATGGGTTGAAGGGATAACATCCCCAACTAACCCGGCAAAAAAAAAACTGAAACAAAAGAAAACATCAATGTCCGGACATATGGCCCTCGGAACATGAGGACTCACAAAGAAAAATATGATAGCTAACTCTGAGATGGGATAATAATGGAGATGAGCCTGAAAGTCGGGTGCTGTATCATAAAACGATACATCATAGAAAGTATGCAGTCAGTAAATGGAATGTACCGACTATGCAAGGTAAGTAAAACTGACATTTAAAATATATAAAACTTATAAATTATCAT